>JAJHUR010057446.1:0-11966 GCA_027495735.1 Lutjanus campechanus
GCAGTGAAAATGAAGCGTGTCAGAACTTGGGCCGGGTCCACGCGCGCAGCCGCCTGCCAAGGATCGAGTCAGACCCGTCAAACGTCGTGACAAATAAACACAAAGAAAATACTCTTTCCCGCTCTCTCATTCTTCTTGACTTTTCACTCGCTTTCCCTCCCTGACACACACACACAGAGGCGCTGTCGATGGCCTGCCAAGAACAGATTTGGTCCTTTAACTCATTACGGCCAAATTCAATTTAGATGTGTTTAACTGAGGCCAGGAGAACAAATAGCTCAGATCAGCGGTGGCATAAATAACGGAGACCACACAATGAAGTCACATAAAGAACCCGTGACATTTATTTCTCTCTTGAAGCGTCTCTCTCTCCTTTTCTAATTCATCTTTTTCTTTCTTACCAGCTGCTCTGTGTACTCTGTCTCCCACAGACAAATTTACATTTTTTACAACTTTAAAAAGGTTAAAGTCACCCTGTGGTGTTTTTCACCAATAGTAGCGCTATTGAGCAATGTTTTTTATGAACAGGTCCTTGTTTTCTTTGTAGCACCAGAGAATGCAACCGGCGTGATACACATGTCTGCAACGTGTGCTTATTTGCATTTGTGCAAATAAATGTGAAGAAGGCTGCAAGCTAGCAAATATGCACCTCGACACGGCAAGATTTAAAATATTTAAAAAACTGTTTTTGCACCTGTTTTATGAGCTGAGAAACACGTTCAACCTCAAAGATACACACAAGGTTTTTTAGTATCACTGAATACAAATAAAACTTTTCTTTGTTTACACGATAACTCCACATGACACCTTTAAACTCAACCCTTCCTAAGCCCCGCCCCTTTTGGTACATTCCCTGTTTCCTGGTTCGTGCTAGGCTGGTCTACGTTTTGAACATGCTTAAAAGATGTTGCTGTGGCACCTGTAAAAGTGACATCATACCTTACGTTAGCTGATGTTAGCAAGATGCTAACTAGCTAGCTAATCCACACCAACTGTTAGCTAGTTAGCCAGCTATGTAGCAAAACTCTAGCTAGCTAATCTGCATAATCTGTTCACTAGCTAGTTTGCCAGCATTTTGTTAACATTAGCTAATGTAAGATGGAAACTTTTTAACCATCTTTAAATTTTCTTTTTCTTTCAACACAGACGAGCCTAGCATGTAGCATATCTAACCAGAGGAAATAGGAAAGGAGAACGTTGACTGAGGTTCCACCGGGAACCAAGCTTGCTCAACAGTTATTGGAGCACAGAGCAAAAAAGAGCGTAACATAAGACGTGACGTGAAATCTGCCTCAACACTCCTCTACAAACAACTTCATGGACGTAGGGTATATTGCTCCACATTGTGCAAAGTGTTTTCTTAAATATAAATGGTCAAGAACAAACTGAATACTGGAATAAAGGTGTGCTTCAGCCCCAAAAATATTACTTTGATATCAGTTCAAAACCTGATGGGTCAAGTTAGCATCTTTGCATGTGAACAAGAGGATAATTATACTGCCAGAGTGTCATAACATTGCCACATTTTTGTCTTTTAAAGTGTCTCTCCCTCCTCTCCACTTCATCTTTTTCTGTCTTACCAGCTGCCATGTGTACTTTTTTTGTGTGCAGAGTGGAAACAAGTGCTTAAAATATCAGTTATTGAACTATAATAAGGAATCTATTTTGGATTTGAGTCATTTTTGTCTCGTATCTCTCGTATTCTGATACCATCCTTCCGTCTTACCGAGTAGTGTCTCTTGCGGGTCTTGTCCACACACTTCCCCTGCAGGCAGATGCGTCCCTTCCCGCAGGGTGTTCCCTCCACGGCCGGCAGCTTCTTGGTCAGACACACCATCTGTCCCTGGCGGATCACGGCGCACCAAAGCCGAGAACACACGTCCATGCCCGGGCAGACCGTGTACTCGGGGCCGAAGGCGAGGCGACACTGGCGGACGGCGTCGTAGCTCTGCCCCGGGAGCTCCTCGGGGCCCAGCAGGGGCTGGCGAGGAGTGTCGAGGAGACATTCAGCTATAGGACAGAAAGAAGAAGGGATTTTAAAACAGGGTCTGCAACCTACATTTACTTGGCTGGTCTTTGAAAGTCTATTTTAATCTGTTGCAAGGTTTCCCAAACATAGGGTTGCAGCGCAAAATGGGTCACGAACAAGAGGAGACTCATTTATAAATGAAAATGCTTTGACAATCCATGATGTATTTATATAAGATTGGATCCCAGGGAGACATCAAATGTTTCTTTTGGGTCTTTAGCTTTAAAAAGTTTGCCTCTGATTTATTGACAAATAAAACCTGTACGACCCATCAGTCAATGTGCTGGAGCAGCAGCAGATACTGTCAAGTTTGAAACGATGCTGTTGCTACATGAATCATGCTGGAAGCGTTTCTTAGCAAAACGTCAACAGGCAAATGCTTTACGGCCGTCATGAATGAAACTACATGATGAAACGAGAACGCAAAGTATGACTCATCTTGATTTCCAGCCAGTGATCTGTCTTTGGCTGCACTGTAACTGCACTTTTTAAGATGTTAATAGGATTGTAAATAACTTGCTATTAACAGAGATTACAGCTTTCCTCAGTAAACAGCTCTCAGTGAAAAGGTACTGTGGGAGAAAAGGCAAATTCACATGGATGCAATTTGTAAGTCTGAGAAAATAAAACTCCTACTGGCTGGGAAAAGTTCTCACTCTTAAAAAGAACCACAAATGTTTGCTGAACCACAAACGCTGACCCTCGCGCTTTTGTTGTTGAACATTTTCTCCCACGCTCACCGTTGCCATCATCGAAGAAGTCTGTGATGGTGGCCGAGGTGCAGCGGCTCCACGGTTTGGAGGAGTCGATGGAGGTGAGGATGGAGGACATGAGGCGCTTGTCGCTGTTCACCCCGAAACGCTCCTCGCAGAACTTGGAGTCGTCGTGTGACAGGCCGAGGAGGTGACCTGCGGGGCAGAGATGAAGGAGATGACGGATGAGTCGCGGGTTTGCACAAGCAGCAAGAATGAGAAAAGAAAACATACCAATGAGCGCTCAGGTATCAGGTGGACGACATCAACAACACTCCCGTGATATTAATCAACAGTAGATGCATGCCCTGGCGTGTTTTTATTTGTTTATGTGTTGATGTGTGTGTGTGTGTGTCCATGCCTACCTATCTCATGCGCGACAGTGAACGCAGCGTGAAGGCCATCGTCCTCGATGACGGCGCAGCTTCTCTCCGGAGAGCAGATGGTGCCGACGTCCGCCATACCCAGGGTGTCGCAGGAGTGGTGGCCACAGAGGTCCTGGACGAAGGAAATGAGAGTTTAAATGAGTATTTCATCCCCCAAAAAAGAAGGAAACCGTGTTTGTTTCAGTAGTTTCCTCTGAGATCGGTCTTATTTCGAGAAGGTAGTCAAATGCCGACGCTTACGAGTGTGGATGCCAAGCGTGAACGTAGCTAAATGTGTGCATTTTAAAACAAAAAAGTAGCAGTGTGCACCGTCACCTCTGCCTTTAAAAGATATTAACATTTCTTCAGCTGTTGCCATCAAGAGCCAGACTTCTTCTTCTGGGGAGGCAGTTAAATTTGAATTTCAACTTGCTATACACACTTCTATCTTCATGATAATCAAGTACTGAAAAATTTCAGCCATTGTGGCAAAACTAAATTCAAGGCGTGATGTTCTTCTTATTGCTTTTGTTCTCCTGATCAAAGCTGATGTCCCTTACAATGTGCAATGGCTTTGATCAAAGAGCTGTTGCTCATTTTATCCTCGCAATTCCACAAAGCTGAAAGGCCTGCGCGAGACGGCTTGAAAAAAAAAGAAAAAAGAAAAAAAAGGACGGCCAAAATCGATGCAGCAGAGCTCCACGCTCCAAAAACCCCGGGTACAACTCCCATAATGCAACGCTGCCCTTCAAACTCCACAACCCTACTCTGTCCAAGCTGAGACATTCAAGTGGTGTCAATGGAGTCGCTTTCTTTCTGTAGCTCTGAAGACAGTTCTGCTTTTAATGGCCGCTTCCTTCCTCTGCCTCCACCATCTCTCTGTCTGTCGGCCTCGCGGGGTGCCGGAGTACATGGTATTGATCTTTGTTTTGATTCCCACACATGTCCATGCAGATGAGGCCTCGGGGTGCCCTGCTTGGCCTCTGCTGAGCGCAGAGATCGATCAGTTAATCACAGCGTCGCATCAGAGCACACAAGCCTGCACATGGGCCTGTGCATGAGGGTGCACACTCACAACACGGCACAACATGTTTAACCTGCATGTGCATAAAACGCAGGCGCACATACTGTAGATGTATAGAAACAAAACATCCAGGCATGTGCACATGAGAACATCCGAAAAAAAGGAAAACACACACACATCCCGTGGAGAGGATGAATCGTCATGTTAAGTGGTGCTGACAGGCCTGCTGGGTCGTGTGTGAGAGGCTCTCTGGGGAGGGTGTTTACCCGTTCCGGGGCAGATCAGTTTGGAACAAAATGCCTTGTGTTCTGCGCTCACACACATGACTGACTGGGTGGAACCACCTCAAACGCACAAAACACACACACACACAAGTACACCGAGATGTGCAGAAGTGTAAGAACGTGCATGTAAATGCAACACTGGAAACCCCAATTTCTTTTTCATTATTACAACAGAAGTCGCAGTCATCTAACATATTATTTTGTTGTCCGCACGATTTAGCAAAAATGAATCAAAGCGACTTTTATCTGTTTTCTCAAGTTGGTTTTTGCAAAACTCAAAAAAGACTTTAGACGAATTAATCAACCTAAGTTCAGTTAACTTGCATTTTTAAGTTGAACTCAAACACATTAAAAGATTCATGTGCAACCTGTTTACAATAAACTTTGCATACTTTCATCGAGCTTTATTCGTGTTACGTTTAGTCGCCGTCGTCGACTTCCTTCTTTGCTCTCTGACGTCTCCCAGAAGTCGTAGCAACTACTGGCTAGCTAGCAACCGCTTACAGGAAACGCTCTGTTACCTTGAATAGTTTATGGATGTTTTCTGTGTTCAAACATTGTTGGAAATATTTGAGATAATGTAAGTACACATTTTAACCAAATATATCATATATGTGGTGTTTTTTTTAGTCATTTTAACGTAGAAATGTTGAGTGAATTAATTGGGGTTTACAGTGAGAGCAACATAAACTGTACTTAATGGTACACGCATGCAGACAGAGAGAACAGGAAGAGTAACTGCTTTTGCCAGTTGACTGCTGGATGCACAAGAATCAAACAAAGAGCGAGTCAAACGCGCTCGCTGCGTGGATGCTGCTCAGAGCCAAACTGTGCTCCAGCTTCTCTGAACTTTTCCATGTGCAGACGAGCTCGAAAACGATGGCGGGAAGCCTGTTTGTTTTCAGTCACACAGTGAGAACGTATAGAGACGTTTGTCTTCATATTTGGTCTGTTTCTCTTTCCCCCCGTTTCCCACACTCTTTCACCCTGACGCTCTTTACGCCTCCCAGCAATTCATTTATTTATTCACCCCCCCCTCCGCCCTCCCACGCCCTCATCCCAGAACTGTTTTTGTTTCGATCTCGCTTGTACGCGCAGCTTTCGTTACTACAACACAGTGTAACAGGAAACACGTGGGTGATAAGTTGAAAATGGGGATCTCCTGTTAGAAATTAAATGGTGACATGTGAAAAATACCTGAAATCACTCCAAAACACACATCCCTATCTACGTCTTATTTACTTCTTCCCTCTGCCAAGTCTCTTCCCAACTTCTTAACACACATCCAACAGAGGAAGGGAAAGATAAATACTTTCAGGAATCAGATGCTTAGGGGTGGTGGAGGAGGGGGGGCGGAGGGCTGCAGGAAATTAAAGACAAGAACGGAGAGAACAACGAGTTACAGAAATATTGGCAGAAATAACAGGAGAACAGGTGGCAAGCTGGTTGTGAAGGTCAGGAGACGATCAGAGCTGCGTATGTGTGTTACAGGACCACTCGCGATCTAAGCCAAGGCCCGTGTTAAACAAACAGCCGGCCAGACCCAGACACACACACACACCCCTCTCTTGCAGAGTGAGTTTAGCTCACTCCGTGATGAAAACACACCTCAAGCTGATTCAACAAACCTGCTAATCAAAAGCAACAGAAACCAGCCCTCCGTCATTTACTGGACAGGTTACAAATGACTGATCACCAGTGACTGACAGGCTGTCTAAATAATTTCACGTTCATGCAACTTTATACTTGTTCTCTATTATATTTCACGGGGAAATATTGTAAAACATTTAAGTTGTATAACATTTTAAGTTTTTTAGCGGCACATTAGGTAGCTTAGGAGGCGGACCGACCCAAACTGTGAGAAAACCTAAAGTCTTTATGGTGATTTATTGATTAATGATTAATCTTTAAGACCTCTATTAGGTTGTCAGCTATAGTATGGCATCATGGTTTTTAGGATTATTTGTTTATTTAAGTATTTACTTCTTTGACCTAGATGTTCAGTTCAACAGTTTCTATCAGAACCAAAGATTGTTCATTTCTGACAGAGCTAATGTTATTATATCAGCCTATAAATATCCGTAATCAGTCGGCCTTCAGTCCACGGCATCAAAGGTGGCATTCAGATCCAAAAACAGCACGACATGTGAGATCAGAATAGAATAAGCACTTGATTTCTGGTTAAGTGATGATCAAGTCTCTTAAAGGAGAAATGAAGCCGCTTACTAAGAAAATAAAAGTGTGTTTGACCCGAGTAAATGCGGTTATTTTTCTTTTCATGGAAACGGGCCTAAGGTCAGCGCTCGAAGGAAACTCAAGCCCATGATTGCGAACAGGGAGCGCAGTTTAAAGTCACTGATGCGTCACGGCGTGAAGAGGCCGAGGCTCGTGTTGTTGCCGTCGGGCGGACTGAACTCTCTGTCGACAGGCGGAAACCCCGGGTGCCGAGGTCGCGGGTTTTGGGATCCAGCGGCTGTCTGCGGGTCGTCAACATACGCCAGTCGAAGTGCAGCACGTGTGAAATATCAAGAACGGTTAAAACAAATAGAGGGAGTATCTGTGACGGGGGCGAGGGCTGGGAAATGTACACCTTAATGTACACATGGAGGAGGAGACGAGGGGAGGAGAGGAGGAGAGGAGACAAGTGCACAGGAAAAGGAGGAGTCCAAACTCCACATGTGCACATTCCCACCTTCACTGTAAACCGTTAAATGACATAACTGTGTGTTTAACACGTGTGGAGGAAACGGACTGTGTATACGTGAACGCTTTGTCTATATCAGTGTGTGTCTTACATCAATCATCACGACATAAGAGCCCCTCTGTGTTTATAAACGTTCATGTGGTGATCATAAAGAATTATATCATCACCATTTTATAATTTAGCGACAAAATCTGTAGGGATACTTTATTTGAAGGAGTGTACATACGACTGACATGTCACTGTCATAACATGACATGACACCTGTCACGAACATGAAGGAGTCTTTATGAATGTTTATGACTGTTGTCATCGAGTACGATTCAGTCAGTTGTTGACATTTGAGATATCTTTGTTATGACAACTTCACGTTAACCAGGACGACATAACCTGTCATAAATGTGCCATAGCAGGTCTAATATTATTTACCTTTATCCTTTAACACGGTCACATGTAATTGGATTTGACATTGGCTGTCATGAACCCATTATAACTGCATCACGAACATTTTCCTTGACCTCGACTTCAGTGGCACATTTTGGACTTGTCATAAAGCTATCATTGAGTGTTATTATGCCACATTTATAATAGTGTCATGAATCATTTCCTTGTTCTTGACTTTTGCACATAAAGTCAAAGAGAGTTGTTATATCGTGGTTGTGACTGTGTCGTGTCAGTCTTATGCACACCCCTACCAAAACTGTTTCTTTTCGTTGTTCTCTGGGCTCGTGTGTTGGTATTCAATGATAGTTTTGAACAGTTTGATTATTTTTATGTAATGTAAGTTCTCCTTTATAATATGTCAAAGGCAACATGCAGAAAAAGTAACATAACGTTTTATAAATACTATATTTCACTTGTGTTATGACAGATTTGACAGCGGCCTGACCTCAGCCCAGGTTGAAAAGGTGAATGCTTCAACATCACTGGCATCACAAGTGCCTGGTAGCAGCGTCTATCCAAATATTTGAGCTATTGCTGCACGAAGCAACTGAAAAAAAATCCAAATAGCAGCATGAGCACACATGTATGTCAGTATCTGCACGGCTCTCGGGCTCTCTGGCCACCTTACAGTGGGGCTTTGTCTTCTGCCTCCGAGCTCACAACAAGTGAACACAGCCATGCATAACACTTAATGTTCCCATATACACGAATGCACGCTCAGAAGAGTCCCCCGAGTCCCCTCAATGTGCCCGTTGTTTTGTTCTGGTGCTGGTATGTGTGGAACAGGGTGACACCGCCACACGGGTCAGCTCACCGCGGGTACGGGGTGTTGGAGTAATTGGACCTGACCACAAAAGGACGAGTTCCCTCAAACCCTGTGCACTCCTGCTGCAGCCGCCGCCAACCACCCCGCCCCCGTCCTCTCCTCTCCGTCCCTCCCATGTGGGAACAATGGACTGGTCTGACTTCACAGTCACTAAGTCTTCACTGAGATTAAGTTCTAGTCCAGCAGGCTACAATAATCAGGATCTACTTTACACACACAGGTTATTTCGTTTCACACATAAACTATTATTTGGTTACTCGACACCTCTGACATTCAGCACAATGAAGCGCTAAGCCGACTGCTCGCCACAACACATCTGAACTGAATCTACAGAGCATCGATGTTTGTCTTTCCCTGTTAAGTTTCCACCGAGGTTACAACCTGAGTTATTTTCCTGAGAGAGTCTTGAGAAAATAGCTACCACATTACCCTGCCTCTGCATCCAACTTCTTTTTTCTTCCTCTTTCGACCCAGAACACAGTGAGGTATGAGGTACCTGCTCCAAATCAAGTTGTTCCCTGAGTGACGTTCTGTCGGTGGAAACTCTTAATGGCTCTTTCCTGTTTGTGAAAAGATGATTACTGTGCAGCTCTCGACGCTTAACGGGGATGTTTTCTGACAGCCGAGAGGTGTGATTCTCGCAAAGACAGGATCTTCACCTGGTCTAACAGTCTAAATTATGAAGAGTGTACAGCGTTTGAGAGCCTGAAAGCCTGTTAAAGTTAGCATGTCAGCAGCTAGCGCCAAAGTTTAACCCTCCATGCGTGACTAAAACTTTTCATCAACATTTTGAGGTGACTAATTAGCTTGTTGGATAAGTTGTTGTTGGAGATAACTGAGCTGTTTTTTCTTAGCATCTTTACCAGTGGAAGAAAATAGATGCGTCCGTTTCGAACGACGTTACCGTCACTGTCCTGTGGTCGTGTCCCGCTTGGACGATTGGCTTCACTGCTGCTCTGTTTCATCTGTAAAGTTTTTAAAAAACGTGCACATATACAGACAAAACGCAGAGTATTGTCAGAAGCCTCCGTCCGTATCTGTCTTTAACATTTGGCACAAATGAGCCTTTATACTCTGAGATTCTGTAACAACATGCTTTTTATTACGCTTAAACAGTATGTAAGATTTATGACCATGTCCAAAACCTCAGTATGAAATCAATACGGCATATTTGCAGGGAAATAATACAGTATCTGATTACTGTGGTAGGGACAACAACAACATAACAGGAAGGATGTCACATGTGCTTCTTCTGAGACACAAAAACAGCCTTAAATGCCCTGCTGAGATAAAGGTTGCACAGGGACAGGCTTGGTGGAGAAGAGGGAGGTAGAGATGTTGGAATTTAGAAGTTTGAACTTATTTTTTACAACTGAAATTACATTTTTTGTTATTACAAAGAGTAAAGTACTAAAAAATGGTACCCGCACCGAATTCCAGTGCCAGTATCTATTCAAATGTGACGCAGAACAAGAAAAGAGCTCAAGAGTGTGACTTTTAAAGTATCACTTGTTCTGATTTGTTCTGTTCAGGTGTAAACAAGCCTCAGCTCTGCTCTATAACAGCTATTTAAGCACTCAGCCACAACACAGACTCCTGAAGCTGTCCTCAAACAACCAAAGAGTTCAAAGGTAAAATAAGGCAGTCGCTGCTTTCTGTAGCTTTTTAAGGTCACGACCTTCACGTCAAGTCGTGCATTAAGCTTTGTGTTTATTCTGCATACCGCATTAAGATGCAGTTAGCCTCATTTGTCCTGCAAGAGATGCAGCAGATACAGAAGAAGTATCTTAGAAGTCTGTGCCGTGTGACAGAGGATGATTACACCCTCTGTGTGTGCAGCAGAGCGGGATCACCTGCCTCTGCCGCTGACAGCTAACATCTACAGTTTGACCTCCACCCTCAGCGGCGAAGGTGAGACGTGTGTGAATGAAGGTCAGGAGACAGGTGTATGAATAATGCAAGGGCTGCGACAGGTGAGACGCAAATTAAATGCTGACTAATAACTTCTTAGGAGTAAAATTCACTCTCAAGGCACCCAGACCAAACATTTACAGACTCTCGAAGGCTTTATCGTCACATCACAGGTAGCACACTCCTTTATACTCACAGCGATCGATGTATATTTCACCAGCTGTTCATATTAAACTTGGATTGTTTGTTTGGTTATGATCATTTAATGCTCGTTGATTCCCAGAGTAAGAGGTCAACAGACGTTTCATTTCCTTAGATTAAAAGATTTTTGGTTTACATGAGTAATTGTGTGGCTGAAACACCAGATTATGTTGATTTTTCAAGGAGTATATTCAAATTTAAGCGTAACCTTAAAAACATAACAGTTAAATTAATCATTTTCTGAGCTTCCAAGACTTTGTATGAACCCTGCATATTGGTAAGGTCAATTTAAGGCTAATATTGGGCTTTAAAAGCAGCATAACAGTCTGCAAAACTTGTTTTTTTCTTTACTAATTCCACTGATCATTTGTGGTTTTCTAATTTACTGTCATCTAAGGTCAAGATACTCCTGTTTTCCCTCCGTTAACAAACACGACGGGTTGAGTTGTATCTTCTTGAATCTACAGTTTAGAGCTTCAGTGATGAATTGAATTTAACATTTTGAGTCATTTTTAAAGAATGTCCTTCCTCCTCTGTGACGGTAAACTGAATGTCTTTGGGTTGTGGACAAAGCAAGACAACATTTGAGACAAATAATGGGTAGATTGATTGCCAACAATACTAGTGATCATCATTTTTGATCATTTTATGGACGAAACAACTAATCAATCAATTGAAAGATTAATAATTATTGAAAATAACTGTCGATTGCAGTCCTAATACAGTTTCAGAGGCTTGAATGATCTCAAAAGAACGTGGAAACTCTGCAGACTTTAAGGTTTTGGTATGAAATATGAAAAGTCAACTGAGCTGCCCAGAGTTGAAGGGTGGACGTTTTTTTTTAACAGCATCAAAGCCCAAGTAGAATTTAGTAAAATCCTCAGATGACCACCTGTCATGTTTCATTAGTTCACTGTCCACTTTGACTCTCTGCCTTCGTGTCCTGAAGCTGCCTCACAGGCATCTGGATAGCTGTTTCCATGCCCGCCTGACCCTTCCCGCCCTGCCAAAACGCAACCGCCGGAGGATGGCACCGGCTTCTTCCAGTTTCGCCCTTGCAGGTGTAGCGGCAACGGGGTTAGTAAGGTGGTTGGCACGGAGAAAACTGTGCCACCTTGCCAGCTCGCTGACCTCAGGTATGCACTACCGGCTGCCTTGCCAACGCATGACGGCGCCAACTTGCTGCCGATGCCAGGAGATCCGAGGTAATACCCCCGCTGCTTGCTTTTTTCCGCCCCGAGGAGCCGAGACAAGACCCTGCATGAGCTGAACGCACCACAATCCAAGGCGAGCTATCTGACACGTCAACTGGAGCTCACCACCATAAAGCCACGCCCGGAGCAGAGCGCAGAGGTGAAAAATGCATGTAGATGTGCTGCTGCTGCTGCTGCTGCCCTGCGGCTTTCGACCGGGCGGGCAGGGAGGGAAG
>JAJHUR010057449.1:0-24627 GCA_027495735.1 Lutjanus campechanus
TTGCAAGCAAGGTGCTTTCATTGTTTTTTATGAAGATCAGTGATTAAGAAACGGTGGTTTCAGCGTCATTTCAGAAGCTTTACTGGATGGAAAACAGAATATGTGTGAGGAAGTTGTGTTGATTGCATTTGAACTTGTTTTTCAAAATACGAGGTAACTGATAATGACATTAACTGCAGCTGTTATTGGTTTGATTCATGATTTACAGTCTAATAATGTGTGTTTGTATTTATTATTATTAAACTGGCTAATTGTACTCATACTGTCTTGTCTTCACACAATGTAATTATCATGTTTTGTTATTGCACCATTGCTTGCCTGATGTACTGGCGTTAGAAATATATTTAAGTAAAATTATTAAAATTAAAATTATTTACGTTTTTTTTTTCTCATTTTAAGTTATAGTTTAATTGTCTTTATTCAACAAATGGCTCTGTGCAAATTGCTGCCACATCTATTGATTAAACATCCATGAATACATTTTTAAGTGATTAAATTCTTAATGGTAATTAATCGATTATTGATTAGTCGTTAACATCCATACTCCAAATGTTTGTTGTTGCAGTGTTTGGTTTTTGTTTTGAATTTGTATGTCATTGTTTTCATTGGTTCATTTGGGATCAGATCACCTGATTGGCTACTAAAATGCAGATGAAAGGTTTGAATTCTAACTCAAACTGTACTTTATTTTAAACATAACTAAGTAGATAACAGCTTGTAATGCATACTTAAGCATGAGTAAAAGTACAGACTTACAAATCTACTCATAAAAGTACAAGTACTCCAAAAACTACTTCATTACAGAAATGTGAGTATTTGTAATTAGTTACTTCCACCCCTGCTGTACATACTACATATTTGGGTTATTTTTAGTAAGTTACTTTACTAATTTTGCGTCGCCTAATCTGTGCAGTTTATTGTGTACGTTATATATTTCAGTAGGAATAATTCCTCAGCATTATTATGAACTTGCAGAGTTAATTTTACTGTTACATATAATCATTTCACTATCATTTGCAGCACTTTAATATTTTAATTACACATTTACATGTGTAGCATTTAAGTTTCATATCCCTCTAAGAGCTAATTAGTTCCTACCTGCCATTGTTCACCATTGTGTGGTGCTATGTGCAACAGTTTTGTTGACCCTGCTGTGAACCCCAAAGAGTGAAGTTGGGTGTTTTGTGTTTTCAGGCCGTTTTGGTGAAGAATAACAGGAGAATAAAGAAGAGTACACAAAAAGAAGTTGTAGCAGCTTATTACCAAGAAAAGAGGTTTTACGAGCTGGTGGCAGCGGTGTTTTTTTCTTCATCTTTGGATTAATTAGTCGAGGCATTCAACGAGTTTACGCCCGCTGGGACTTATTGGACAGTGGCTTTGCTGCGGTCTACAGGTGCACTCTGGGAGGTCGTTTCAGTTTTACATGGACTTACATGGAATTTTACAGAGAGTTTCCAAAGTCACTGCGGTCATTTGTGGATGACAACGAGTCTTGCGCTGATAATGACGGCACGGCCAAGCAAAGAGATTAAGCATCAGCAAATTCATTGAACTCTGCGTCATGTCATTTCTTTAGGGTGTTTTATCAATTTGCCTGTGTCACTTTTCGTGACATGGAATCGGGTGTGGGGTACGAGTGTGAGTACTGTACGTGAGGACAGCATCCTTTAATTAAAAATGGTTTAATTCCAGGGCTGCACATGTCAAAAGTCCAAAAACAAACTGTTGCATACATGGCATGTACGTTTATGTAAAGCTGACCTTTTCTAGCTTGATACCTCTGTCAGCGCCTGAGGGAACATCTCCACATCCAGCAGCCCTCTAGCCCAAATCCATGTTCATTTACAGATGAGGCCTCACTGGCTGACAGTCCAGCATCAGCACCGCACCTCATTTACCTTCATTAGCCCTTTACTGGCTTAGAAACAGCTGCCTGTCTCGTCAAATTCGCAACCACACGCATGTGTATGCATCCTCATACATTGTTTAGCATATTCTGTTATTTTAATATCCCAGTATACACACACACTATAGGGAAATTCAATTAAACACCACTTCCCTGTCGCCTCACTCCTGCACACAGCGCGACACGTCCGACACCTCCGTTGTTCAGCCGGCTGAAAACGATGCAGCCGAGGCACTCCGACACCACACCTTGATGCACACGCTGTCAGGGTGCATTAGCATGTCGTGCATGAACGTGAGACTGTACGCCAGACTGCTTCCCACAAACCACACAGTGTCCTTCTGGGCTGTTTAAAGCTGCTAACTGTCAGAGCCTGTTGTGGAGCCTGATCCTGGAGACACATGATGTTAATGCAGCTTGAACCAACAGCTCTGTGATTGTTTGAAAACCCTCCCCGACGACGGGAAACTGTATCATCTTTTCATACTTGGCGTGAAACGCTGTGAATGTAAGAGGAAAGAGTAAATTGAAAATTCTGGGGCCGGTTGCACCAACAGGACTCACGCCTGATCTTAAGCTAAGTCAGTCTTAACTTAGCAGTTATGCCCGTTGCACCATCTAGACTTAACCGGTTGATTCCACCAAGCACGGCACGTCTGTGCCACACTGTTCTGATCCAATCTCTGCACGGCTGCAAGCACCACCAGCAGTGTTTCAGCAGCATTTTACCAGTGGAGGGTCTTGCCCGCCTGATCATTTACTTGCTCAGGGGTCCTCTTTCCTTGCTCTTTGTGCCTCTACCATGGATAAGCAGGCTACGTGGTTAAATAGTTTCTTTTCTGTCTGTCTTTTATTTTGAAAATTAACCAGATTCTGCCTGCATTTTCTGTGTCTGACTTCATGCCCGTTCGATCTGCTCTGTGCTAGTTGACGCAGCATCCAGCAGCCCTCCAGCTAGTGCGTGCATTTGAAACGGAGAGCCGCTTCTGGGACGCGCCGAGGCACTGCTGGTGGAATCACAAGCATTGTGTAGAATGGCTGCGATCAGCTCCGGCTGACGTGCTGCAGCCATAACGCGACGCAGCCGCACCTTGTGGAATTCAGCCGTAAGCCTTCTTCTCGCTAAGACTGAGTGTAAATCTTATGGCTAGTCAGGAGCAGCCTGATCAATACACATATACACCCTCTAGTCACAGATACCATTGATTCAAAAAGATGAGTTTTTCAACAGAACTGTGTGGAAAATTAAAGCGCTGCAGGTGGAAAATGGATCATATTCAATCAGACACGACATCAGACATAAGAATTAAATAATATTTGCAGAATTTACAAGAAGGCCCAAATAATTCAGAATTTGTCGCGGACAGCGCTTCACAAAAGTTTGTGAGTTTCTCCTCATTCAGCAACTCTCAAAATTGCATGATTTTTTTAAGGGGGTGTGGGGATATTGCTGTAACGAGTTCAGTTGTGAATAAGTTGAAAGAGCGTGCTCACTAACATCTGTCCATACATTATTTATGTCTTTTGGTATTTCTATCCAAGTCGACTGCTTCTTATTTGTGATTACGTTCGACCGCTCAGCAGCTCTACTAATTTTTCTTACCCCAGTGCAAGATGAAATCTGAAACCTTTTTTAATCTTTGATCCACCATAACATTGCTGCAAATTAGAAATGATTAGCTACAAATAGGGAAGACAGAGGAATATTGTAAACAATGCATCCCAGTGACGGACGCTGCTAAGCAACAGCCATAGTCTTATGGGCATTCACATGAATGCGCATTGCTAAGACTGGGCATAGATAGGACTAGGCTTCAGTCTTGTTGTTGTAAAGTCCACTGCAAAGACTGGTCTTGACTAAGACCGACTTAGCAGTTATGACCAGGCTTAGTAAAGACCAGCTGGTGCAACCCACTCTATATTTCAGCTCTTTAGCTGATAGATAAAATGTTATAATATGCAATTGAATGAAAAATTCTTGCAACAACTACAATAATAATAATAATAAAACAAACAAAGAGTAGCTGGTGAGAAAAAAATCTGGTGATCCATAATTTCCAAGTCTGATCTAAATATAGTTTCCGTTGCTTCCATTCATTCATATTTCTGTTTTTAACGTTTAGTTAACTGCTTAAGTATGGAGAGAGCAATATTTGGTTTGTTGATGGCAAAGTAAAGCAGTGAAAGTATTTTAAATATAGTGTACACTTAAAGGAATATTGATTTTTTTTTTTTGTTGTACCTACTGTAGCCAATACACGGACTGTTTTTAAGTTCACTGCAGGGCGTCTGCTGTACTGTCTGTTAAGCTGTGGTATATTTCCTTCCCCACACGCGGCATTGTGTTTGCAGAAAGAGACGACAATCGATCGATGTGTAGTCAGCGCTCATTAACATGAGAATGTGACTTTATGTTTTGCACAGAATGCAAATGTTCATATTTTCAGTCAGGTCTGACGGCAGCACAGGAAACATCACACGCACACGTGTTCCCTCGGTCCCAGCACCTTCATCTGACCTTGTCGTTAGCGAGATGTTGACAGCTTCATCCTTCTGGGTTTGACTCTGATGTGGCCGCTCTGCATTCAGCATGAGCACACGGACACACTCAGGGGCACTCTCACTGAAAGAGCACACACACGCACACACACACATTGCATGCATGCTCAGTCCTTTCACCAGACAATGGTTGCTTCCCCGCTAAAATGAGCTGCTCTTTTGTTTAAACTTCCTCTGAACAGACACCAATGCGGCGCTTCCACAGGACAGCGGAAGTGAGCTCTTAAGAAGCTCTAAAAGCAAAACACATAAGCTCACATGTAACTTAATAGATGGACTGCTTAAACCCTGCCCTCGCTCCCCACTTCGCCCCTTCTCCCTGGGTCTTCATGTTTTAATTTAGCGCCGCAGCACAGAGGCGCAAACAAACGATGGGGGCATAATTACAGGGTGCGACTGGGGAGCCGAGTCTTTACCCCGCCACGTTTATTTACAGCTCCGATGAAAACGACACTCGGCGGACCTCTAATGGAGCTTTTTATTCACTCTTTCTCACTTAGCACCCCCTCCCTCGCCCTCACTCTCCCCTCTCTGTTGTTGATGCAGTTAATTTGGGTCGGGATAATGAGTTATTGCTATCAGCAGCGAGGGGCCGCCTTGCGCCTTATTCCAAGCCCCAGTGTCGTGATCCCAGTGGCCCCCCTCCCCTGTCCTCCCCCTGGGGAGTTTGTGCATGTTTCACTGCTCAAGAGGAAAGTACATGCGGCACTACAGTAAGCAGTAGATTTGCTGTGTGCCTCTGGATACACTGTAAAAATCATTTGTTTTCTGTCTGGACTGCTTTAAAATTAAGTTGATGGAATTTGAAAGAACGATGTGAAGTAACTTTGTAATTATTCAAAACAAATACATGTTCTAGTCAAATAAACTTTAAAAAATGTTAATTCAGTTGTACCTGAGAAAACATGTTCAATAAATGTATAATATTAACTTGAACAAACTCTTCAGTCATGCAAACAGTACATGCTGGGAAGTCAGCTATAATCTCCTAATCATCCTGCTTCAGAAACTTAATTATATTATTTTATAGTAGTTGACTGAACTCTGTAAAGTACATTTCAAAATAAAAGACTTTAAGTTAGATTAACTCAAGTTTATAAGTTCTGCAGTGTTCTGAAATAAATACTAGAAGTGATAAGTTTAAATAACCAGAATAAATAAAACTTGTATATTTACATCAGGTTAATAAGACATAATTAGTCGATTCAACTAAATTTCTGTAAGATGCTTTAAAAACTTAATTTATTGAGTTTATTGAACTCTGCACAGTACATTCATTTAACTCATTTCAAGTCAATGTTACTACAGAAACAAGTTAGAAGAATCCAGGTTAATAAATTTCGAAGTGTTCTGACAATAAATTAATAAATTTTAAGTTTAAAAAAGTAAGGCAGAGGCATTGGTAACTTGGTCACTTAAAATAGTAATTGTAATTCATATTTTATATTATATTTTGTACCATGCAGTTTGTACTTCCTGTTTTTTGTTATGTAAGGCACCTGCACTGGTAACCTGGTCACTTTATAAGCTAGTTATTGTGTTTTCTACTGTGCAGTGTGTTGTAATTGCGACTATCATGGTAGGCTCCTGGATTTACTGTTGAATTCTTGTGTTGTTGCGTCTTCTTGTTATGTGTAGGACTACGGAGAGAAATTAGCTTCTTGCTAAATCTGGTGCAACTATGTTTTCATTTAACTCATCATTTCAAGTCAAAAGACTTCAAGTTAGAAGAACTGAGGTATTAAATTTAAATAACTTGAATAAATAAAAGGTGTGTATTTATGTGAAGTCAGTGAGAAAAGATTAGTTGTTTCCACGAAATTCCTTTGTAATTTTAAAGTTGTTTTTTTTTTTTACAGTGTACAGAAAGTAATCACTGACTGACCTCTCCGAAGTCTAAACTGTGTTTCCCTGCGGGTGAGCTAAGCAGCCGAATTTATCACTGTCGTATAATCTCATACGCACACATAAACGCGCACACTCTGCTGCAGCTTGTGAAACGCATATACCAATTTAAGGGGAACAGCGTGCATGGTAGCAAACTGAAAATGTCAGTTCAGCAGGATACATAAAACTGTTATGAGCAATAAAAACCATAAAAAACACTGCGTAATTCTCTGTGTAGGAAAACAGTGTTCCCCGTAAAAACCTGTTTCCTTTGTTATTATTCAGTTAGCCACTCTGCTGCCACGCCACAGCGCCCTGGGGTGTAAATAAAACCTTAAAGTCCTCTCAGTGCTGTGCTACCACTGACAGCCTCATGACATTTATTAGGGTTTTGGCTATCTTAAATATGTTTCCCCTCAGTTTTTTCCCTCCACTCTTCTGTCTGTCAGTCTCCAAAATTCCGGGATTTAATGCAATCAGTCAAACATGAATGAGGGATAAATGGACCCGCTCACGAGCTTGAATGAGACTCATCAGTCAAAAGAAATAGAAAAATGGAGTCTGTAAAGTCACAGGTGGAGTGTCTGGCTGTTTTAAAAACATCTCCTCCTCTCTTGGCTCGGTGGTAGCGCCGGCTATGTTTACATGCATGGAAGGAGGCGGCTTGTGCCATAACCCTGTTAAGGTCTTATTCAGGTTAATCTGTTTACACGCACCTTTGCTGCTCTGTGATTGAATCTAACAGTCGCTGTGAATAAACCAACATAATATTCCTTGTGTATGAAACTCTGAGGGTTACTGCTAATTCATGGCAAAAGAATAAGGATCCTGGTGGTGCTCTTCTTGATGCCCCGGACGAATAACCGGATGTCACAGGCAATTATGCTTTCCGCTGTAATGAATCACGGATGTCAGGACCAGGAGGGACGCTGCTAAAAAGCACTGACCATGAGAAATGAATTGATGTTGGCAGCACACAACAGCCAACAAGTATAAGTTGGAACTCAGAGAGCAAGGAAGAAACTACAAGTGAATAATGGTACAATTTATTTGTAGAGTGCTTTTCAAGGTGTTTTAATACTCTTGAATTAAAGAGAAGGGGAGGCTGGGGGGCAACTGAAACAGGGGGCGGTTATAACACATCAGTTGCTCCAATAGTGCTAGAGGAATGAGTACTAAAATGTAGGGATGAATAATTAAGTGAAATGTTATCAAAATCACAATATGGTTAACTTTACAATTTTCAAATTGCAAGATTTTACCATTTTAAGTTAAATATTTGGTGCTGCAGAGGTGTCCTGGTCAACACGTCATTCTCTAGACTTCAGGAAACATCTTTGTTTAGCACAGATCGGTGAAAAAAAAAATGACACACCATAATCGTTTTAATGTGTTTTTCAATGAAATTGAGAATAATGATGTAAAAAATAATCCTTTCCTCTAATATCACAAATCATATCGCAATAGCAATATCAGTCAAAATAACTGCAGTCAGATATTCCTTCAAAATCGTTCAGCCTCACTGAAACCCGTAAATGAATTAGCGCATTAGCGATTTTGGTTTCCTCGTCTCAAAGTCTGTGGTTAACACAAACTTTTCAGATTAGAGAGAGAGAGAGGGGGAGATTTTCAAGTGTCCTAAAAAGGCAGTTGCTTACAAGTGATCAATGAAACTACAGAGATTTAATGTAATCATTTAGCTTATTAATGTTAGTTTTTTATGTCTGTATGTTTGTTTGTTGAGGTTTTCAACAAAAAATGATTTTGAGGTGTGGAAGCTACTTTTTGGATGTCCAGTGATTTTGTTCTACTGTATAACATTTAGACGATGGTTAGACAACAAACTTGAAGTTAAATCAGTTTTATCTCCAGGTTATTGGTGAAAAATTAACATTAACAAACTATGCTAATGTAGGTGTTGCTAGCTAGCAGACAGAAATTCATCATGGCTGCAGGTTTGGGGGCAATAAACACTTATTCCCTTTCACTTTAATGAGTTTACTAAGTAAATTTTTAAATACAACATTTCTGGTCTTGAAAACTCAAAGATTCAAGCTTTTCTAATAAGAAAAAGACAAAACTTTTTTTTGTACTTTTTGTAGTTTAAATTTAAGTTCTAAATTTAATTAGGCTTCTTTTAATTCATTTCAAATAAACTATTTTTTTCAGTTCTTGCATCAAATTGATGATAGTCTTGTCCTGTATATATACTGTATATGTTTCTTATATCAGTAGATACTGTAACTAGTTTATTTAAAGGAGGCTGTGAGTTATGGAGGATGATGTAAAAAGAAAAATGTTACAATTGTCCCTGGTCTCCCCTAAGAATAAATGACATCAGCCTCCCATGCTGCATCCTCTCCCCTCACACCGGTCCATGTTAAAGCCAAACCTCAAGGGAGCGGTGATGCCACTGTTGGACATTTGCCATCGCATTAACACATTAAAGCACATTGTCGCCGCCGCCACCTAAGTGAAGACGGCGCCAGCAAACGACAGCGATATTCTAACATATGGAAATAACGACGAGGAACGGGGAAAGGGAAGCGGCAGGGTGACAAGGACATCATGCTCGTTAAGGCATCGCAGGCGACTACAGAGGAGTGATGGATGTTTGGTGGGAGATTAGTCATGTCTGCATTAATCTGCTCGACGGCGCCGCGGCAAAAAAAACAAAAACAACAAATTGATATAAATCGCGGGAGTCGTTCTTGTTTGAAAGAGGCTGAAATATGGGAAGTGTAAAGTGACTCTGACAGCTTAGCGTGTTAACTTGTCGTTTAAAATATGAGATTGGTTGTTCTTGTTTCCCTGGACTCTCGAGCATGCCGGATACATGCTTGGTTGCGTGCACACAGCCACATACACATACACACAATCTGTTTATTCCCATGTACCGTACACAAACAGAACATAATCTTGGTGCACTGGTGTAGAAAATTGTCAACCAATAGACCAGGTTTGGGCCGAAGGAAGATGCCATCATCTCTCGCAGATGGCTGACAGTCATCAATCACTGAGCCCTCCACCATCGTAACATCGTGAGTTAAAAGCCTTCTGTGTCCCCTCCATAAGGCTGGAGCTGTGCTCCATTTTTGATATGCGAGAGAAAATAAAAAGAAGCTGTTGCTGTTACATCATTGCATTGACATAACATTTCCATGGCCTGTTCTTTATTTTCTTATTCGACCCAAGACACTCAACAACGATATCATCGCCCATCGCGATGTTTCATTGTGGATATCGTCGTATGCCAACTTGGTCATCACAACCCTACAATAGACAAAGAGAATAAATAGAGTACACCAACAGGATTACAGTAGAAAGACAACATCCCAATCAGGACAGGGATGTAATCAACACCTAACCTGAATTGAGAATTAAGGGTGTCACAATTCTCCAAATCCACAATTCAGTATGACTCTTCATTTCAAGGTCACAACTCAATTTGATTTAAACATTTTTCTGAGACCGAACAAAGCCACAGAGACCAATGGAGGCCAGTTTGATGACAGGGAATACAGTACCAAGGTGGTTTTCATCCCAGGTTTGGTGTCTAGGAACCATGGGACTGAGTAGCTATTAGCTACTAGTAGCTATTTTAGCATCAAGTTAAGCCGCCAGGTCCAGCTGTGTTCACTGGGAGGCTGCTGAGCCTGGTTCCACTGGCTGCTAAAGACAGCTAACAGTTACAGTGGTAGTTAGCAGTAAGCTACTCTAGCAACAAGTAAAGTTACCAGTCCATCAGGAAACTGTAAATCAGAGAGAAGCTGAACAGCTGGAGGACATCACAAAGAAAAACAGAAGAAGTTTTCTCCATAAAATATGATCCAATTTCACCAAAATCTGTGAATAAAGTTGTGTTTTTGTATAGAGGCCAGGCCCCAAAAAGCTGTAAGAAGTAAAGTGGGAAAAAAAAGTTTAATTTGCAGGAAAATTGTTTTCCAGAAAATGACAAACTATGAAATACCATTGAAAATACCCAAGAATACTTGTGGGCCACATATTGGTGTTTAGGTGACGCCAGCGCAAGACATAATAAAAATACTTATGCATCAGTTTTGACTTTAAACAGCACCAAATGATCAGCAGTTTACAAGACCTCAATGGACTTTCTGATCACTCTCCAAGTGCAAGTTGTCCAAACTTATGTAAGGACGAAAGCACGGTTGTATGTTCATATAAATGGACGAGGGCAGTGTGTGAGAGTTTGTGTGTGGATAGGTGCAGGAGTTTGCTGAGACCTTAAGTCAACCTTCGGTCTGAGACCAGAGCAAACTGAAGCCAGGAGTTTACACATCTTCTTAAATGGGACAGTGGGGTTCAGAGTTGCTGATCTGTCTGCAGACCTCTGGGTTGAACCCTTCAGCATCAAAACTCATTACATCATGTTTGTAGGGATGGAAATGCTGCCACACATCAATAAAACATTTGGTCTGCTAACTTTAGACGGGGAGAAAAAATCGAGTTGACATCCAGTCAGTCAAAATACACTGGGGGCAGGGACAAATCCAACACACCAGAAAGGTAATCGTGAGACTCGAGATCTTCAATATTGCAGCCATGCCCTGTTCCTTTGGTGAGGAACATTCCTAGATTGTGTAAACGGTTGCGAGGTTGGACTGGGGCCCGTGTCCAGACCCTGTGGGTGGGGAGAGTGGGTGGGTTTATTGGACCCCGCTTCAGTTCGCCCCATTTGGCACTTTCAAACTTCCCCGCCTGGGCGCGGTTACAAAAAAAAAAAAAAGCTTTCACCGAAACGCAGCCACCAGGCCAGCCACACAGGAGGTCCCTTTGTGCTTTGTTTTAGATCTTTATTTTTGGACATGGATTGCTGGTTGGATGGAGTGATAGAAGAGTGGGTGTGAGGCGGAAGGAGGGGCGAGTAGAGAGTGAATGGTTGGACGCAATAACTTCTCCAACACATGGGGAGGATGTGAATGTTCAGGGCTGAACAATATGAGTGTTTCCATGACGATGCTGATGCAGTTTTAGATTCAAGAATACTCAAACCTTTCAATCAACCTTCCTCTTTGGTCTATTTTCACTTCTTTCCACCTTCACGCCATCAATCCTGCCATTCCCTTGTTTTTTTTTCCCCCAATACTTTCCACACCTGCAACACAACACACAAGCAGATGCATCTCATACACACACATTGCCCAAACCCAGGGCGCTCCTTAGACAGCAACAATAATGAGGACGTCGTTAATTTGCCCAAACGAGCGGGGGGCCTTTAGCGCGGGCGAGCAATTAATTAACAGGAACACTGTTACTTAATTAGCTCCACATGAAAGGAGAAGGGTGGTGGTTGGAGGATGAGGTGTTCAGTGTGTGTTTATGATTAAGGCGAGATGGAGATTGATTATGAGAGTGCATGTGTCTAACTGACTCCATGTAGCATCTGTGGATGTAATGGGGCCTCGTGGTGGGATGAAATGTCCTCTAAATGGGTAAAAAATGTCATAAATGCTACCCCCTCTCTACCCTAGACCCATTTCTGTATTTTTTAGCAGTGGACAGGGAAGGAGGTCTACATTATATACCTCATATCAGTGGCAGACATCATCTGAAAGCTTGAAACCTGAAGATTAAGCTCTGTGTGCCAAGTGTCTGGTCATAAATCTGTAATCTGTGATGTTTTGATTAGGTACCTAATCAAAAGCCCACTTCAAAAGTTTAGAGTTTATAAGGGCTCAGAACATTACAGATGGCTGTTCCTGTATTCTGTCATGCCTTATGAGTTGCAGCAGTTTGGGGGGTTACACCATTTATTAAACAGGCTTGGAGCATAATTTATCAATTTTTGATGGCTTGCAAATTAATAAAAATGGTCAACAATCTGTCCAAAGTACCACATTAAGATGCCAAGATCTTGAAGGACACCATAGAGACGATCATGCCGTCATTTGACATTTAGAGATTTCTGTCAGAACTGACTCTTCCTCAGTTCTAGTTAGCTAATCTACACAATTGTGTAGTTATCGACATCAATCGTTGGCTAGCTATAGTGTTTTGCTCACATATATTTGTCACTTTTACACGTCCACCTGCCATGTCCTTTTAAGCCATGTTCAAATTTTGGTTTTCTTTTCAACATAGATAAGCCTACCACAAAGCGTAGCAACAGGAAAGGAGAAAGTTGACAGAGGTTCCACCACGTACCAAGGTTGCTCAACCATTACTGGAGCTCAGAGCAAAAAGGGGCGGGACTAAAGAAGGGTCAGTTGCATTTTTGGGCGATTGAATAGCACTTCTAGTCGGGGAATTGCTAAACCCCCTTATTGTCAATATAGCTGGAAAGCCATACACCCTCTGAATGACCCAGGTTTTCAATTTGTGGTTGTGAAATTTCATGAGGCTGAGATTATCATGGAGGTTAAAATAGGTCATTTTATACAGTGAGGTCAAGTTTTTAAAAAGGGCTCATTACAACAAAATGGTTACAATGGCGACTAACTAACTAAATGCATGTGGGCTCATTGAATCCACAAGAATCTCAGCTTTCCTGTCAGAACCAATTAATGCAATCCGAGCACTGTTTAGAGACCCCAGTATGCAGGGATATTCAAATAGAAAAGCCAAAAATAACACATGCAAAGAACAGCACGGTTTGTGCCCAAAACTGCTTGGGACCTGCTCACTTTATGAAAATGTAAAGTGGGCATGTCTTTTGTACTCATAGATATCAAGGGACCCCTTTGAAAATTCCCATGCTAGTTTTTCTCTCGCCAAAATTTAACCTAAATTTAGCCTTCCCCGCAAGCTAGCATGACATGGTTGGTACCAATGGGTGCCTTAGGTCCTCTAGTTTCATTTCAATATCAGTATCTTCAATAGCTTTAAAACTGAGCCTTTGAAAGACAGTAATAATGGCCGTGGGCATGGACGTCCCCACCATGTTGAAGAGGTTTTAATGACAGATGCTAGATAATAAGACATCTTCAGAATAGCTGTTCATGGAAGGACTTTTACTATCAAAAACACTATCCCTAACCCATATATGGATTCTGAAAGTGTTGAGGTATCTGCAGTACTGTAGGGCCCTTTTCTTAAAGCAGTGCCCTCCCTCTGCTATCTCCATTTTGTGTACAGTATGTGATATGAACTCTACTCTATGTGGGTACATGCATACATTTTTATGCCTCTGTGCATAAATGCAGCCCGTTCCAACCCACTCCCCGGCTTTCCTCGCTTTCCCCAAATGCTCACTGGGAGAGCCTTCGCTTTGTTAGCTTCAGGCTACAGTAGAGCCTTATCAACCCAGATACCAAGTCGTACTCCCCGAGGGTCACATAACCCTCTCCATGAAAACCCGCAACTCAGCACTACTGCGTGCTGTATACATATTCAGGCCTGCAACAGAGTAGCATCAAAGAGGCCCTCTTAACCTCTGCCTTAATTCCTCGCGTGGTCTTTTATAACTGGTCCTAGCTGGCTTTGGTGCTCATCACCAGAGACCACGTGTGGTTATATCAGTGTTCATGTGTAGCCTAAAGGTTAGGAGCGCCATTTGCGTTGAAAGCCCAACTGTGGCATCTGCTCAGGGGTGAAAGAGGATTGGTCCACTCCGGCTCCCAGATATTTTAGACTCTCATTAACCTCCACAAAATTTCAGGAATTGAGCTTTTGCTTTGAAATGCAGATTAGTCAGGAGACACAAATACTGCGAAGGTTTCTGTGAGAGTTTTCAAGTGTTGTGTAAGAAGCACAGGTTCAGTTGAGGTTATGACAGAGTGTAGATCTGACTAACAAAGACCACACCGCTCACGTATGCAAATACGTTTATAGAAATAATATGTGAAGTGGAGGGTTGGATGAGGGTAGAAGATGTGGGGTTGAAGTTGAGGGGATGAACAAAGGGTCAAATGGGGATTGTGATTTGATTAAGGCCAGCAGGTGTCAAATAAATTCAGGGAGTGGGGACAACATTACGAAGAGCCACTGTAGCTTCACCCCCCCCCTTTGGTTGCTGAGAGGGCAGGGCAAGAAAACAGATAAGAGGTTTGAGGCTGAGGAATGTGGGAACTGAGACAGACGGGAGAGAAAGCTACAAGTCGTTGAAAGTAATCTTCAAAATGAACAAATGTTTGTTGAATGTTTCTGATCTTGTAGGTTTTTGAAGACAAATCTAAGCACAAGCACAGAGCTAGAGTATCGGGGCCAGCCATGAGGGTGGGGGGGGGAGTCTTCTTTTTAAGTAATTCTGCTTTTCATGAATAAAGTTGAACTTTCAGTGTTAGTGCCTGGCATAAGGAAGAATAAACCAGAGGGGAAGAAATATTTTTTGTGTGAAATGGTATTTCAACTTTATTTTCTGCATAAACATTTCGACTCTGGTCTCAACATTTCATCTTTATTTTCAACATTTCATCTTTAGCTTTGACATTTTGATTTTATTTTTGACATTTTGTCTTACTGTAATCATTTTGACTTTATTTATAATAATCTTCCATAAAAGACTTTCCAGCGTCCAAATATTATTATATTGCTTTAAGTTCAGTTTAACAAAATAACCCCAACTTAAATTCTACCCAACAGTTTTTCCTGGAGCTTCCGAACACATCATAAGGACGTTATCAGTGGATGTAGTTTGCTCAGTTGTCATGGAGATTGATCTGTTCACAAGTGAACTCAGTTGTTATTATGATTGCAGCCATTAGGACTTAAAGAAAGTAATTGTTTTGTCCAAGATAGTTTTTGCTTCCTTTTTTAATTTCATGCAATGATCACAAAGATAAATGTCCATTCACCAACCTAAAGTCTACACCTTTTCCACCCCATAAACTATTTCATTGTCAAAGTCATGCTAGCCACTGCACATATTTTCTGTCACTGCTTTATGGAGGAATTTTAAAGCGAGCCCACTTATTACACCCTTTGCTGAAATGATGGCAGAATGATTAATGCTGAACCTATTGTAAAAGTAGCAAATGTAGAGAAGAGTGAAAAGTCAAGAACTCATTAATTCCAGTTACACAGTAACATCTACTAAAATTATCCACCATAAGCTAGTGGTCATACCAGACCATGTAGGTTTGCAGCTGCAAAACCCCTGAGTGTATTAAATTGAATTGAAAGAGAGTGTTTTTATTGCTTATGACTTCAACTTTTTATTCCAAGAGGAACACTTATACATAGAATTGCTTTAAAGCATTGCTTTATTTAGCTTGGTGACAATGGTTCGTGGCGAAAGATCAGGCGTCTTTGAGCGAAACATAACTCTACCAGCTGCAGGGATTGCTATTGAGTCTCTGACACCATCTATGACCTCCCTGTAGTGGCTGCAAAAGTAAAAGAGAATTTCCTTATGGGAATCAATAAAATATTCAATTAAGCAGCAAGCAGACACTGTGGTAAGATTCTTTCTCCGCACATCTGCCATCGCCCGTTACCTAATAATACAACATGAGGAGTGACAGGCTGTATAATGCAGTGGGTCATAAAGCCTGTGTGAAAGGCAGTGGTGTTGTGCTGGTGTGGATGTAAGCTGTGACTCCCCTCTGGCCTTTCAGTGCGCTCTAATCCTCTCTGCGCCTCTATCTGGATGGCTCAGACAAGACGGGGTCAGGGGACACCAGGCTAATGCAATCATATGATTTAACCAGATAGAGGATAGCAGCACGAGCGTGTGCGTGTCCTGGTGTCCGTGCTGTCACGACTCTTAAGCCGCAAGCCAGAGAAAATAAAACAATAAACACTGTGTGCACTTCTTTGAGATGATGGAATTACAACACACAGCATATTAATACACTTTTGACTCAGAAAAGCAGGCACCTGGTTTAATACATCCAATATAGCAGTAATAATATCACTACAGTCAACTATAATCTATCAGATAGTGTTTGTACGCAACCAACAGGGCCTCCTTTGCTTTATTAAACCGCTGAAAAAATAGATATTAGTGGGCTTGTGGGGTTTTTGTTACTATGGTGACAAAACAACATCATCCTGAGGAATGGTGGTTTACTGTCACTGCCTTAATAATATAGTTTTACTGGACTTTATTGAAGCATAGTGCAGTGTATAATATGGGTGACTGATGCCCATAGTGGAGCAGAAACTTGTCAGTGTGGCAGTAAATATACAGTTTAGGTGACAGTGTTTCACTTAGTAAATGCTCCAGCTTCTTTAGAGCAAGAAAAGTCTTATCTGTTATTTTACAACTGCTTGAAAAGTGAAGGTTAGCCATGAAGTATGCTGAGCAGGAAAGGCTAATGCCAAGCTAATGCTAGCATTGCACCTTTACAACGTTGGTTCTGGTGTGATAGCATCCCTCACAGATAAATTTAGCAATTTTCGATCTTGCAAACACTTGTTATTAGCATGTTGTTAGCCGCCCACTGGCAGTCCCAAGTTGCCTTGACTTAAGTCTTTTGACCAGTCAGAGGCTGTGTGCCTGACTTGTGAGAGAAAGCGCTAATCTTAAGTTGTATTAATAGATCCACCTGCTGATCTCAACATGAGATTGACCCTTCAAAATAAAATTTGCGGTGATGATGGTAATGAGCTCAACCACGCTGTAGGCATCACATGACCGTGGTATTGCAGTAATTCTGTTATCATCACAGCTCTATACTAGATGGGTTCAATTCAACACGAGGCTTAAATTGGATTATTCATGAGGCCGCACACAGTATACAGCAATATAAATTTTGCTCTTTTTATATTAAACTAATTGTGCAGTTATGAGCACTTAATGAAAAAAGAGCGTTCAAAACCAGCACTTAAAGGTTAGTGAAATACTGTTTTTGTTCATAATTTTTCTTCAGCCGCCACCCTTTCTCTGTCATCCACCCATCCACAAATGAATAGAAGAGCAACGGATGCTCCAGTCCCCATTATTAATTATGTATACAACTCTCATGCAAGTCCTATCTGGACTTGGACCGATTAATAATGGAACAGCGCTGTAATTACATGGCGCTCGTCACAGATATTTTCAATTCGCTCTTCCTCCTCCTCTGCCTCATCTCTTTACTTCTCTATTCCTATCTTTCTATCCGTCCTCCTTCCCCTTTTGCTCTGTCCATTTCTCTCTGTGTCTGCCTCTTTAGGTTTAATACAATCTGCTCTCATCAGCGTCAGCTTTTATCTTGCATACTGTAGATGACATCAGCGTGGGAGAAATTGGGGCGTTTCTTCGCTGTACGGCAAAGCCTAATGTCTTTGTTGGTATGTACTGGCCTTTTCTTGTTATTTGGAAAACAGAGAATCTAAAATGGGAGAAAAATTTGGTCTGTCATGACTCCAGTATGAGCAGCGGGGTATGAATTAATCCAGCCACACAAATTAGCCAATCAAGTAATGACTGGTTTTCGCCATCGCCCTTTGGCATGGAATACAAACCATAAACTTGGATCCGTTGGCTACCTTTTTGGCATGAATAAACTTGGTTCAAACCAGAGCTTCCAGTGGTGTTTTCCACCATTTTTTTAAATTCCACATATTGAAGTAAACAGTAAAACTCAAGCAGTAAACATTTCCGTGTTTGCAATGACCTATTCAATGAAATGACAGGCCTTAACACAATCTTACCGGATATAAAGACAAAGGAGCATTTATCTGAGGCATCAAAAGCTTCATTAAATCCAAATTCTTTCAAATGTTAAAAAACCACAGGTAGTAAATTAGGAGTTTATTATGTATTCATTCGTGTATTTTCATTGCATGTGAAGAACTGTGAAAATGATTTGAAAAACAACAGTTGAGTTTCACATGACCAGCCCTCATCCTTAGACTGCTTGGTTGATATGCTGTTATTGGCCAGTGCTGGTGTTACTTTCATAAGAAGAGAAACACTTCTTGATCTGTTATTTTTGGATGCAGGTGGGACATATGCAGATGTATTTTATTTTTGAGCGATGGGCTATTTACTGAACATTTACTCTGCTCCAAACAAATTGATAACATGTCAAACTACTTGCTCAAATCATTTCATCGGCCCCCGGACTCAGAGGACAAAAGAGCTGAGAGGATAAAAAAGTTTATTTTTGATGACAATATGTGTGTATTTTTACTCTGCTGGACTGCTTTCTCAAGGGGCAACGGTAACTGCTCAAGCTCAGTTATGGATCGATACCGGCTGTCTGTGACCCACCTTCAAACTTCAGACTTCAGCACTTCAAAGCTGCCAGTTTTGCCATGTTTTATGTTGTTCTACTGTTTATTTTGTAGGTTGGCATGTTGAATTGGGCCTTAGCATGTTGCACAGCTAATGTGGTCACAGGTTGGGTCAATGTTGGACTAATGTTGTAATATTGAGGGACAGTCAAGAGAAACGTAAAAACAATGAGAGTAGTAGGTTAGATGCTGGTAACTGTTTTTCTTCTGTTTTTTTTTGTGTGTGTGTGTGTGTGGACACACGCTCAGGCACCATTGCTTTAGTGAACATCTTTCTGTACGACTGTGATTTCTGTTATAAATATCAGAAGGGCAAACTAATGATCACAGCAGGCTTCTTCATATCAATGCTGAAAACAAACACTCTGCTAAGAAAAAACATCTCCCCCGAGCATTTACTCTAAAAGAGCGTTCTATCATGTTTTCCCTAGCCAATCAGAGCATCAAATAGGAAATTACAGTAACTAACATCAAAGCACCTGCCCTGTATTCTCTCATATAATGTTGTCAAGAGCGCTCTCCTCAGCCAGATGATGATCGCAGAAATGAGGCCCGTCGTAGCAGCACGCAGCAGCTTGCTAGACAGCCCGCCTCGGCAGACGCCATCCCGCGAGCCTCTTTGATTCAAAAAGCCAGTTAATGATTTACATGGAAAAAACAACATCAGCGACAAACAGTTTCTCCAGACGGCTTTGTCTGTGGTCTGTTGTGGAGACGGCAGAAGAAGAAGAAGAAGAAGAAGAAGAGGCCCCATCTGAGTGGATGCTGTCTGTCCTCAGATCAGGAAGCAGGAGGGCTCTGAAGTGAGCAGACGTCTCCACAGCAGAGCAGATTTAGAAAAGGTTTTAGTTCATTTATCAACATTTTCCTCCTGGATTGTCTCTCTGAGCTTTTGCATTTTCATTCCGCTCCGTTTCTGTCCCCTCTTCCACCCTAACCTCAATTTCCCTGCATTCCTCTCCACCGCCACCTCTTTCATTTAATCTCTTTATGAATTGTTTTTGTTGTGGTTTGCACCGCCGAGGCTGCCGTAATGATTACAGGTGTCCTTTCTGCAGCAGCACAGGCAATTACAGAACCGCAGGAAGTGGCTGTGTTCACCAATGAGTGTTCAGAATTAAGTATCCGTGTATTTCAGCATTCAATTACCCAAACTTATTCTTAGCGGGCTTCGAAAGGAGACTTTTGATTCGCTCGCCCTGGAACTTCTATCCTATCAGCTTATGTCACAGGATAGCTTGGTCTTCATTTGCAGACACTTCCACAGGGCAATGCAAGAGAAAAGGCTTTGTCTCGACCCATTATCTGTGACGTATGGCTCTGTAGAGAAGGAATTGGAAAAGATGGCAAAGGTGACTTTGAGAGGGCCCAATTGGAGTTTTGGGTTAGAAGGTTTCATGTTGTCTAGTTGTATGCTTGATTAAAGAGTCATGCCATAAAAACAGCAAACAACAACTTTCTTTCTACTGAACTATACCTGCCAACCATATCGCTGTGCAGAAAGAGGCATGCATCTACTCATGGACAAGAGGCTCATGCTTGTTACAGCATGGGATGTTAACATTTATGGCGTTCTTCTCGGCTGAGCTGTAACTGCTGGAGTCTATGGTTGGAGTGATGGATGGGCATGTAATACGTCCAACTTTCTTGCAAGAGATTGAAGTTTGTTTCTTGTCACAGACCTGCAATTACTATTTTTGCCATAACCATGATTTTTCCTCAAACCTAACCATACTTCCTCAAAGTGGAAGGAGCAAGCCAATGAACTGCTAAAAATGCTACTTCTGTTGGAGCATTGGAGCAATAACACTTGGGTAGTTCATCCATCTATTCATCCATTCTCTGTAACTGTTACCAGGCTAGGTCTCGGTGGCGAGATTGTCCCTCTTCCCAGCTGTGACTCCTTCTGGGGGTTCCTGAGGTGTTCCTAAGCCAAATGAGATACACTATCTCTCTCCATCATGTTCTGGGCCTACTTCTTTCAGTTGCAAAACCTCCAAATGTAGGAATCCAGTGGGAGACTCTAACATATGAAGTACAGTACCACCCTTCAAGCCTGAAGAGCGTTTTGGTAGAACATTTCTCCTGTCCTTTCGATGGTATGTTGCCTCTCATGTGTGTAACAACAAGTAAAATCCTGCCTTTTTCATGGATTTTCTGGCTTTATTTAACAGTTTTATTGTGTAGGTTTTTAAAACTACCAGGATGCCCAATATACATGTCTTTTTTGATGACAGCACTGGCCCCCAGGCTTCCAAGCCCTTAAATTTGGTAGCCAAAATAATTTTTTGTGTCCCAAATGTAAACTTGCATAAAAACAATACAGAAAAGGCAATTTCTGGTTTCTGGCGCTCATGTAAAGATTGCATTAGCAGATTGAGTAGGCTTAGTAAACCCATACTTAAGTTGCCCTGACATATTGATAGCTAGCCAGCATACTGTTCACTGTTTTAGTAGAATGTTGGACTACAATGCAGACAAGAATCAGGATGTGTGTTACCCCGTGTGTGTACCACACGGTGTGACCTGTGTGGATTATTTGGTAGCCACAGAGTAGGTTTTTGTGACCAGGGGCCTTCTGGCCATGGTTACTGTTGAACCGTGTCGAAGATTTGATAAATGCTTGAGGCTTCTCTATCTGACATCAACCATTCAACAATAGCTTGTTTTGTGTCTTAGCTGTATTGCCAAAATATATTATCTTTGCATGACTTCCCTTGTATGACTCTTATTCAACCCCGATTCCCCTCAATTTTATGAAGCTTAATGTTACACATGGCACACTTGTCATTGTCATGTATTTTTTACACTTCACAGTCCAGTTGGTTCAAACAATCTCCAGCTGTATTGAATTATTTGCCCAACATTAACTGTGCAGCCCATCCTCCTCATTAAAGCAAATCTATTCATAAAGCACTTTAAATCGAAATTCCAGTTAAGTAGTATTGCGCATCACAGTTGGATCTTTTAAGAAAAAAATCACAATGCATCTAAGATTGTGTGTGTATCTTGCCAACTAGCCTGTCTCATATCACAGAGTGTTTTCATGTAATCAAGCTGTAATTATACCATAAATAACCATAAATACTGCATCCATATCCACGATGAGCCTCGTCAACGTCCTGCTGCAGAGAGTAGTTATTAGTTGATTGGTGGGCTGTCAGCTTGGCTTCCTGTCGGAGCCGCTCGGAGAAGGCTCTGATTGGCTGGCGTGGTGACAGAGGGCGACAGAGGGTTGACGGGTGCTGTGGGAGGAGAGGGAGGGAAGGCATTTGCACTGAGGGCTGTGGGCAAGGTTTCCAAAAATAGCTTGCGGCTCTGACAGGACAATGACGGGGCTCTGTGTGTGCGTGCATGTTTGTGTGTGTGTGAGTGTGTTAGTGTGTGTTCCCATCCTGTGAAATCTTAATAACAGCAGCACAACTAACCCTGCCCTATCATTAGAAATCTCCATAGACACAAGGGCTCAATAATAATAACATAGGCAACAAAAACAGTGTGTGTGTGTGTGTGTGTGTGTGTGTGTGTGGACATGTATTACATAAATGGACATAAATCTGCTTTCACACTCACATTGTGGGGACTTGCTTTCCTTATGGGGACAAAGCACAAGTCCCCAAAATGTAGATCATAAATTTCAGGGTGATGACTTGGTTTATGATTAGGGAAAAGTTAGTTTTAGGTTGGGGGTCTGCAACTTGTGGCTCTGGAGCCACGTGCAGCTCTTTAGCCACTTTCCAATGGTTTTCTGTTGCAAAAATTATATGGAAATGAATAACAGCTAACATTTGAATTTTCATTTATCATTGTTGTAGTCTACACTGTAAAAATGAAAAAGTTTTACCTACAACTAACTACAGTAACTTGGTGAGATAATTAACCTTACTTCTTTAGATAAACTTAAATCTTTGAGTTTTCGAAATCCCAAGAAGTTGCATTTAAAAAATCATTGAGTAAATTCAGTGAAAGAGAAATTCTCTGAGTAAAAAGTCAGTTAAAACCATTTAATTTTCAGGCTCTAAAATAATTACATATCAGGCTCACAGCTCACTCTGATTTTTGAGTTTCTAACACTCAAAGATTCAAGTTTATCTAAAGAAGAGAAGTATTTTTTTTCAACTAAAAATTACAGGTTGGTAAAACTGTAAAATGTATTTATTAGCTAATTTATTAGCTCAAGCTATTGCAGTACCTTGCCTTGAAATGTTTAGTTGTCTCACCTATTTTTTCACAATGTATGTTGATTCTTACATTCTTTAACTGTAAAAATATGTAGTCTATACTAGGGATGCGCGCGATTAGTCGACTGTACGATTAAACGTCCCCTCCCTCACTAGTCGGCACCAGAATTACTAGTCGTTTAAACTATTTATCAATATTTCATTCATGCACGATGTCAGTTATCTGTCGCCTCTAAGATTTTATGCAGCTGCCCGTCACTACTCGGGGCTGCGGCACTGTCAGACGGCAGCCTCTCTCGCCCAGAGTGTACGCCCTGATCACCTGGGCAACCCCGGATATTCACAGTATGTCACCAAAGACGGACAGATGAGAGTTCATAAAACCAGCGCGGTTTGGCAGCGTTTTAATCCAGAAAATGGAAATAATGTTGAATGTAGACTGTGACAGAATAAGCGGATATATAATCACTCGAATGGAGAAACATGTGCCCACATTAAGCACAGACATGGATACAAACGTGCAGGCGGAGCTGCTCCTCCTAGCACTGCTAATGTTAGCCACACTGTAACAGACTGGTGGCTAACGTCAGCACCGGGTCGTTTACCTGCAGACTCCGTGATCCTCCGATCTGAAACAGTGAAGCATTTAGTGAGTTGCTCTAATGTTTTGTACGTTAATGTGTTTGGTTTGTATTGCATATTTAGCGCGCATAGCGCACATTTCAGCAGCGTTTAAGGTACGATTTGGCGATTGTTGACTGTGATTAACGGCTTCAAATGGCTCTTAATACGCAAAGTATTTTTTTCCGACAGTGTTTAACATTAGAAATGAATAAATTATGCTCAATTTTAACTGCTTTCTGACTGTTTTCTTAGTGTTAGACTAGTCGACTAGTCTAAATAAAATTTTGTGTTTAATCGACAGGGAAATTAGTCGCCAGGAACATCCCTAGTCTATACACTGAAAAGTATTTTGTCAACTAAAATGTGCATCAGATTTTGGCGGTAGCTAGTCTTCCCGAGTCTCCAGCTAGCTGTGGATGCCAAATCAAAAAACAAGCACCCCCCCACCAACCTTGACCTTAGGTTAAGGTCAAGGTTAGGGGTTACAGTTAGGCAAGTAGTGGTTATGGGTATTGTTAGGGTGAGGGGTAGATAAGCAAGTTAATGCGAGTCAATGTAATAACTTCTAAAGTGATGGAAACAGGAATGTGAATGAATGAATTACTCATGTTGTGGGGACACAATAAAACACACACATTCTGGGGACCTACCTTCTTTATGGAGACCCTGTGTGTGTGTGTGTGTGTGTGTGTGTGTGTGTGATTGAGAGCTACAGAGGAAACAAAGACAGAGAAGAAAAAACAAGAATAATCATAAGACAGCAGTCGATCCTGGGGGAACACGAGAGGAAGATGCTTGTCTTCCCCCTTTGTTCAAACTCCTGTTTGAAACCACACACACATGTGCACAATCACGGCACATTCAGACTCACACTCCCTGTGCGCAGCCTTCCCACAAATCCCCCATTTCTTGGCAGGGAGGCGCAGGTCGATGTTAAAAACTCCTTCGTCTGGGTGTGAGCCGCTGCAGAGAGAGAATCGACAAATCAGTGATTGATTTCCTCACCTGCTCGGCGAGAGACAGACCGAGGGAGGCAGGTAAATGATGGAGAGATGAGACGAGAGAAAACAGAGGTGGGGCGAAAGCAGACAATGGGGAGGCGGGGGAGGTGGTGAGATGGAGGAAATCAGAGTGAGAATAATGAAAGGGCAGTAGGCCGAAAGGGGATATTAGGAGGAAATCAGCAGGTCTGAGAAAAAGAGTTATAAACCCAGTTATTAAAGCTTGGGTTTAACCTCCCCAAAGGATAAATTCCAGCCCCTTTACAGCTTTGAAAAAGGATAATTGCATATACACTCAACAAAAAAACATAGACATGTTACACTTTTGTTTTTGCTCCCATTAAGA
>JAJHUR010057459.1:944-33742 GCA_027495735.1 Lutjanus campechanus
TGTGCACCTTGTACAAACTAATTATGTCTTATAATGTGACAACGCTTTAGTTTAAATCTGGGTATTGGGACAAAAAACAAAACTTGGTTAGTGTTAAGGAAAGATAATGGTTTGGGTTATAATAATACCTCTCGCGAGATACTTCTCGAGCCTGGGGTTCCCTTCTCAACAGAACCTTCTCCCATCACTTCCAGACACTCAGACCAAGCTAACAGCCCCGTGACAACAAACCCAGCTGAGAGCGAACGAGCAGCGAACAACTTGTGAATGAAAGTCAACATGTTCAAAGTGTCTGAAAGCAGAGAGCACCTTACCTTTGTCGTTTTTCTCCTTTTTTTCCTCCATGTTTAAAACAAATCCTCCTCTCGGACCGGTGACAATAGACGCAGGAACAGGCAGGGTGCGCCCGTTAAACCCCCAGCAGTGACTGACTGACAGCTGTGTGGACCAATCACAGGCTGCGTCTCAAGAGGCGGGACAACTGTGCTTTTTCAGCCATGTGGGACACCTTGCTCATTAAGAGGAAGTAGACAACAACATGTCTAGGATCACTAACGATACGTTGGATCAAATTTGTGGTCTCTCTTTTGTGTTAACATGGAGGGTAGACCGGGAACTGTTGCAACAGAGGACAGTTGTAAATAGTCTTCAACATCATTCAACATCTGCTACATATTGCAAACAAAATTCTATAATTTCCAGATATGTTGATGTTGATAACTCTCGTTGTTTTTCTGGACATGCTGATGAAACATCTCTGCATTTATTCTTTCTGTGTGAAATCATACAATTTTGGCCCCAGTACTCAGAGCACTCAGTTTAACGGTTTAAAAATAAAATAAATATGACTTTAAGCACAAGCCAGGACGTGCATTCTTCCTCTAACCTCACAGAAAGAGTTTTAGTAAGCAGTGGTTTGTTTAGAGGTTCTACTAACTAAAAAATGTTGAGTGCCAGTAGAATTTTACTTCTTTTGTGTTTATTTAACTCAAGAATTTTCAAGTAATGAGTAAAGGATCCCTAAAAAGGTCCCTACAAGCCAAATATTTGAACCAATTTTATTTATCACTCTATTGAGTTTACTTAAAATAAAATCATGTGTTTTTATACTTGAAATTTATTCAGTTCTGTTAACTTATTGCAGTAAGAGCAGAGACTGAAAATTCTGAATTGAATTATTTAAAATATTCAAGTTGGCTCGATCAATCATTTTAATTTAACTGTAATCAGAGTACATGTACCCTCAGATGACCTCAGACTTTTGAGTTGATTAACTCAAGAAAATTGTGACAGCTGATTGGCTGAGTGTTTTAAGTTCTGCTGACTTATTCGTTTTTTACAGTGTATTTAAAATCTAAGTTAACTGAGCATAGATTGAATAATTAGGTTAAAGTCTTACTTGTGTTTTTAAAATGAACTGAGTTTACTGAACTTGAGAAAACATGTTTAATAACCTGAGATATTAAGTTGAATCAACTAATACATGCTAATATGCTGTGCCTTCACTTTAAATTTAAATGTTGCTTTGGCTAATTTTTTTACCAAATCCTGTACAGTATATGCAAAGTGCAAAATGTAGGCTTGTGTGTTGTTAACTGGTCTTGAACTAATTAGGTTGTATTGAATTTAGAGTTTTAGTGAAATACAGGGGTCAGTCAGGGGAAGAGTTTTTGTGTCAGGTGAACATAAAGTTTTCATGTTATTTAGACATGATTTTTTTTTCTGTGGACTAAAGTTTTGTGTCATGGATGAATTGGGGTTCACATTGATTATTCTATCCCCAATATTCAAATGTGTTTTATTACGCGAACACAAATTATTTGTTTTAATGAACAAGAAACTGACTACATGTCGTACGAACATAAAAACATTGAGTCCTTATATTTGCAACTCTTTTTTTTTTTTTTAATTCATTCAACCATAAAAATATATGCTGAGTGCATATAAACATAGAGAGGCACTTTAAAACATAAGTTCACCAAACATGGGTTGAATAATTAGTATAAAGTCGTATTTGTGTTTGTAAAACAAGCTGAGTTAGCTGATCTTGAGAAAACATGCTCATTAAGCTGAGATATTAAGTTCAACAAAGTATTGGATAGAGTTTACAGTGATTCTTCTACATTAGAACTTCTGTTCCTATGAAGGCCCATAGTCAGAATACAAGAACTTCACTCAGTGTGTGGTGGCGATGGAGAAAAACACAAAACGCAAACGATGGGGATAAATATTGTTTCTCAATGTGACTCTTACACCACAGGCTCTGATCAGTGTGTGAAAGTCGTCAGTGTTGTTGTCTCTAGGTCAGAGGCCTGTTAGTCTAAAGAGATGAAAGGTCTCTGTGCTTGTGTAATCCAGCCTGGGTGGGTTTTCCTCCACTCTCTGCTTCATGCTCAGTTTGAAGCTGCAGCTCATATTAGCACTTGTTGGATGAGTGCTCATATCTTTCTTGGACGTATCCCACATCTCTACCCAGCCTCCCGCAGGAGATGAAGCAAACGAGAAAGTGTGTCATCCTGTGTTTCATCACATTTGGAGCCTTGTAACACAGTGTGTAATCATTAATGTGTAGGATGCATCATCACTCCAAGTTTCATCAGAATCAGACCAGCGCACTCTGATCATGCTTGACGTAGAACGGCTCCCATCCAATCCACGGTTCATCTAGAAGCTAATAGATGGTTAATGTTGACGTGAGCAGGCTTGGGGAGTAATGGATTACATGTAACAGGATTTGGATACAAAAAAAGGATACAGATTTTTAAAAAAGACTTAATCAAATTACAGATACATTAAGTAAAAATGGGGATTATTAGAGGGATTACAATTTAAAAATACATTTTAAGATAAAAACCAAATATTCTATCATGTGCACTTCACCACTCTGGTCTCAGTAAAACCAACTAATCTGTCAGCTGCCAGTTCATTATCTCTTGAAAAAATGCTTTCACCAGGTGGACATTTCACCATTATCTTGTTGTTGCATCTAATTTAAATTAACATTTTCAGGTAAGACCAACTGCTAACATTAGCTACACAGACCAGACACTAACTTTAATTACACAGAGTGTAGTGCATGTGACTTTTTATCTCATAATTTAGATGTTTTTTTTAATCTCATACTTAACTTATATTGTCCGTCCCAGATGTGGGTCCAAGCCATTGTTTTGCAAGCCACAGGTAAGTCTCAAGTCTTTGCACTCAAGTCCCAAATCAAGACTGACAAGTCCCAAGTCAAGTCTCAAGAACTAAAATTTGAGTTTCAAGTCTTAAACAAGTCATAATGTCACAGAGTTTCAAGCCAAGCTGATTTACAAAGTTACTTAGCTGTTAAGCTAATGTTAGTTAAGTATTATCTAGCTATGTATTTTAATATTAGCCTGGCTTACACTTCTTTGTGCAATTCTAAAATGTCAAATGAAGTTGGCAGTTCTGGCGTTGCTGTCTGTAATTTTTGACCCGCAAAATCATTTTGTGTTGACCACCTTGTAGTTTTAGTACAAAATTATCTTTTGTATAATTTTTTCCAACTGGTGCCTGGTAACAAAACATTAGTTTTTCTTGGTTCTCTACTGTAAGTAGAGTCCCGTCCATTTTTGCTGTGTGCTGCAATAACAGTTGAGCAAAGTTCTTTGGTCAACTTTCTCCTTTTCCTGTAAAAATGCCTTATAGCAGAGCACCCCTATAGCTCAGCTGGTAGAGAGTATGCCCCATGTGCTGAGGCTATGAGTCCACTTGCTGCGTGTCATCCCTTCTCTCTCTACCCCCTATTCCTGTCATATCTTCAGCTATCACTATCAAAATAAAGGCAAATGTTAGCAAAAGGCCAGGTAACTTGCTAACTAATGACTGAGGCAGATTAGCTAGCTAGTTAGTTAGCTTAAGATGTTAATATATGTCGTTTTTACAAGCCCTCCAGCAACATCTTTACAAATCGTCTTCAACATGTGGTTTTCTTTTCAACATAGATGAGCCAAGCACGTAGCATCTCTAAGTACAGGAAACAGGAAGGGAGAAAGTTGACCCAGGTATCACGCTGTTATTAGAGCACAGAGCAAAAAGGGACGGGACTTAGGACGGGTCAATTATACAGCCATTCAACAAAATAACCAACTATCAATCCTGCAGAATCACTTACTGATATAAAAAAAAAGATAAAAAATGTCATAATTCTGAGATTAAAAAAAGTCAAAATTATGAGTTGAAAAATTGAATGTATGTGGTAAAATTTCATAATTGTGATATGAAAAAAAGTGAAAAGGTGTTCGCAGCTCCTTTAAAATTGACTCAGGAGATGAAGGGAGTTGAGTTGATTAGTGGATTTACACTTAAATAAACTTTTTAATCTTTGGGTTTAGGGGAAGGTATCAAGTATTTTCAAGTCAAAAGGCTCAAGTCCAAATGAAGTCTCGAGTCAACTGGCAAGTCTTTCTTTTGATTTCGTAAAGTCACTCAGTCTGACAGACTTTTGACACTCATTTAACAAACTCACAGTGACTCAGTGGTTTGGATAAAGCACTTTAATAGCAGATGAATATTAGAAAGAGGACATGACGCTTTATGACAACAGTTAGTGTGTTACTTACAGGAGCAAAAATCCATTTGACACTCAGATTAAACTCAAAATTTGATATGTTTCTCTTCAAAGAAAAAAAAAAAAGCTCTCTTCTCGGTGATGCTATTCATTCAACACTACACCCTTTAAAGATTTCAAAATAAAATCCCTTCCTTGATATTGCAATTAAATAAATACCTAACACAAGCTAATGGAAGCAGCTGACCCGGGCATTTCATTTGACACAATTTGAACCAAAAAATTAATCAACCACTCAAACCACATTGATGATAATGTTTTCATACATTTCTAATCGGAGGTCAGTGGACAAACCCCATTTTCCCACCCTCATGCATGCCTGAAGAGTTATACACCATGGCTTGTATACAGACAAATATATCTGGTATATGTCCAGTATATGCTCACATACATCTTACGGTATGTTAGTTGGCGAGTTGATCGGTCCAGAAAATAATCAAGCAAAGCTGACGGACTTCAGCTTGAACGTGGAGCTTTTACAACAACGCTTTCAAACAACGAACATAGAAAGAGTTAAACCTCTATAACACAGTTAGAGTATTGAGTTTTTAAATCAAGCAAGACCCCACTTGTTACGCTTAAGTGCTGCTGCAGGTCTGTGAAGCTTAACAAAGTCAGCAAGGGCTTTTTTTTTTCTGGTAACAAAATCATGATTTCTCTCAGCTGTGTCTCATGATTGGTTTTAATGATCCTTTCCAGAAGTCAAAAATAGCTTATAAAAATAATTTCTTTTTTTTTTTCTATCTTTTTTTTTTTTTTTGATGTGAGTGCATGTCACTCTGGCAATGTTGCATGTTTGACACCTTTGCACAACCTGAAACCTTCTCTACTGCATGTTTTCTGCAGGGCAACTCCGTTTGTTTGGTTTTTTTTGTTCTTTTTTTTTGTTTAACCCCCGCTTCCCTCCCCCTGAATCTGTGATTCACTGCCATGTTGTGGCCCCTATCCAGCCCTGGCTCTCCTATCTGCGCTGATTTACGAGATGCTTGTGTAAGATATGGGACTGCATTCAAACATATCGGGGCACGCATATCAAAACTACCCAACCGCTCTTTCCTAACTTCTCCGGCTGAAAAGAACATGAAGGAAAATTGAAAACAAAGATGATAAGGTGCTTTTTGAGAAGCTGGGGTCCTGTCTTTGGCCTTGACATGCTTGAACAGAAAGTCTGCAGTTTCTTCACTGTCCTGGAGTAATGGCAAGGGTGTGAAAATGAACAGATCTGAAAATGTAACAGTCACTCAGTGCAGGGAGGAAAATGATGGAGAGACAGCGAGAGAGAAAAGGCAGAGCAGCAAACGTGATACGTAAAGACAGATAAGATGATAAACCCTGAAAACAAACTGAAAAAGTCGAGATAGATAAGTCAAGATTGACAGAGCAGAAGAAGGCGCACGTATAACAGTCCGAACCACAGAGACCTGGAGGAAGGCTTGCACGAGAATTAGAAAAAGCTGATATGAAAGCGTCGAGAAGGGTGGGAGGCAGGGGGGGAGGATGCAGAAACCACGTGGGAGGCGAGGAGCATCAACACAGGCCATGCAAACGCAGCTCCTCGTCCTCATCCGTAAGGTCATCAGTCAAACATTCGGGCCATACAAAAAGCTAAAGATGCTGCCTCAACATCATGAAAATGTTCCCGCATTAGAGCGCCTCTCCGTGGCGTCGCAGGCAGATGGCATGGCGGTTTACAGGTGGAAAGTAAGGGTATCATGGCGGTGCATATATAGATATTTCAGATGGGTTGGTTTTCTTTTTTTTTGCTTCCCTCCCAGACAGGACGGATGCACGTTGAGATGTCGCTTTTTTTTCCATCTTAAAAAAGGCGTGCCGCCTTCTTCAGTTCGTTCTTCTTCCAGAGGGCCAGGCGGTCGAACTGCTCCAGGGTCATGCCGAAAACCTGCTGGAAGTCCTCAGGAGATAGGTGTCTCTGGAGAAACAAAACACAAGCAGAAAAAAAATATACTTACTTTAAGCAAAGTACTGTACAAGCTCACTACACAATGTCACTGATGACTTATGTTTTTGTCTTGTTGCGTGCTTTGGGTCGTGTTCGTCTTGTTACATAATGGGATAGGGTTTGTGGTGAGAAGATAAGACCCTGAAAACATAAGACCTTGGGAAATTATGGATACTCTCTGCATAACTACATAAGGGTCTAAAATCCAGTGAGATTCCACTCAGTTATGTGAGTTGCACAGCAATATCTATCTAAATCTATTAGTCATATTACCCACCATGAACTACTGGGCATACCAGGTCAAATAAGGCTGTGGCAGCAAAACCCCTGAGTTTACTGAATTGAGCGAGTGGGTCTTTTACTTCTTGTGAATTCAACTTTTCATTTGTAAGAGTGAGATGGTGCTGTTACCTCCAGGCCAACAGGATCCACCTAGCTTAACACCACTACTTTGGTGAGAAGGAGTCAGCTATCAAGACCAGAATGGCTGTCCAGCTTGCCAGCACCACGATATGTGTTGAAGCTGTATGTACGTATGCATGTATGTAGTTGTATGGTAAATCAGTAGCAGGCTGGATTTACACACATTCATCCAATCCCAAACTCATGTTTGTGTTCACTACATAAGCAGCCGTTACATTGCCTTCTGTTTTGAGGTTTAACACACCAGACTCAACTCTGTGCCTCAGAAGTTCATCCAAACAAAACTGTTATCCAAAACCCAGCCTGGCTCATGTTGCAAACACTCACTTAATCCTCTGTAAATGTCAAAAATATACCATGGAACAAAAACATGCATGGTATTGATTTAGAACCAGAACAAAAGCATACGCCACTTTATTGGAAATCTTTGGCTGTACACTGCATTTGTGCGTCTCTATGATGACAGTGATAGTAAATTAGAGGCCGACTGTTGCTGTTTGATAGACAATCACCTGGTTTTCATAGCAACCAACAGAAGGTAGAATGTGGTTTTCTCCTTGATGCAAAAACATACAGATCCTTCAAACCCAATCAGTGATGTCACAAACAGCTTGGGCGTGGTTGGATGCTGACAGGAGCGTATCTGTGTTCCCAGGGCTCTATATTGTCAGGGTCCTAAGTTTCCAGGGTCCTACTTTGCAAGGGTCTTATGGTCTATTGTCCTAAGATTCCAGGGTCTTATGTTCCAAGGATCCTATGCTCGCATGCTCCTAAGTTCCCAAGATCCTAAGTTCTGAAGGTCCTATGTTCTCAGGGTCCTAACTTCCAAGGGTCCTATTTTTCCAGGGTACTACGTTCCCAAGGCCCTGTGTTCCCAGGGTTTTATTTTCCCAGACTCCTAAGTTCCTGTTCTCAGGGTCCTATGCTCCCATGGTCTTCAATTCCCAAGATCCTATGTTCCCACGGTTTTAAATTTTTAGGGTCCTAAGTGTCCAGGGCCCTATGTTTCCAGGGTCCTAAGTTCCCGAGTTTCAATCTTTCCAGTGTCCTAAGTTCTGAATGTCCTATGTTCTCAGAGCTCTAGGTTCTAGGCTAACCCCTTACCCTAACACTAACCCTACCCATAACCCTAGCCCATTATGTAATATAGATATGGGGAACAGTATTTATGCTAAGGTAAGGCTAACTACAGAGACATTAATTGTGCACTATACACAAAAGCATTCTGATATTTTTCAGCTCTCCTCACACAGCAGCCACCAGTAACGCTTTATCCTAAATACCCCATTCAGTTGTCTTGACTCATCATTGTAAAGTGTCCCTCTTGGCTCTGAGGTTGAGTTTTGATAGGAGTATAGCTGCTGATTAGTTTGGGTAAACCAACACCACTTCGGGGTCAAGGATCGGGAGCAGTGGTGGGTAAAACAGAGGTTGGAATACTTCTCTCAAACACACACACACACACACGTTCACACTAATGACAATATGACTCCAATCTAGTGATCCCAACCGCAAAGGGGATCTCTTGCGTCAGTAACACCTCGGTATCCCGACGGCCTGTCTCCTCTTGGGACAATATTCTCATAATCCCAAGGCTCACGGGCATGTCTCATGTTAGGGTTACTGAAGGTTTAAATATTTTAAAAGGGGTGTTTTAAAAAAAAAAAAAAAAGGGGAGAGGAAGACCATCAGTGCCGCAGCACAAGACAAACCACAATGTGAAGTTTTTAAATGTGCTTTTTTAAAATCCTATGTGGAACATTATTTGAGACTACTTTACTAAAACATTTCCTGTTTTCGACTGAAGAAACTTAATGAAAGTTCTGAATCTGTAAATGGGTAGTGTAAGAATAACAGATGGAGGAAATTAGGTATTACAGGACATTAAGTCCAATTGTGCTTAATTTTTTTTATAAGACATGCATGTGGGTTAAACTTGCTGTGACCCAGCACTGGAGCAGGTAATGTGATACAACAACCATACTACTGCCAATTACATTCGCATTCAATAAAACCCCACAATTTATTGACTTAATTTAGCACGTCACAGCTTGAACTCGAAGATTTTTCTTGTACCACAAAAGCAATATACCCATATGTCATTGCTGAATGTGTCTTTTCAAAACCATGGGCACTAAACTGCTGCTGCAACAGCCTCTACTCTCCTGGATTCAGGCTTTCCACTAGATTTTGTGACCTGGCTGCAGGGATTTTTCTCCCATTCAACTACAAGAGCATTAATGAGGTCAGGCACTCACTGAGCCAGACTTTATCACCCAAAGGTGTTGGACGGAGCTAAGGTCAATGCTCTGTAGAGGCCAGTCAAGGACCAATCAGACACCACAAGTGCATGCTGTAACATTACATTACTGCATTCATGTGGTGAGGGAATAATTGAGATGCAGGGTTTGCAAATGGAAAAATCTACGTAAATGATCCCTAGTCAGAACAAAGTCACAAATCAGAAAGACGGTAAAAATTTTAGTTCATGACCTGCTGAGTTGTTCAGCAAGTCATCATATGTGCAGAAACATAGCGGACAACAGTAAATGTTTGGTTGATGGAAGTAGTGTTTGGTGAAGTCTTTGGAACTGGCATATGACTGAGCACAAAGATACGCTAAAGAAATAGTTTGTCTCCTAAGTAACATTTCTATAAGCAAAATCTAACTGAGCTAAAACTCCTGTGGCGTGGGTTGCTAATGGCTAAAGGAAGCTAAAGATTACAGTAGGTAGAAACATGCTTAAATATTCAGCAGTTTAAGTAATTTCTTTTTTTCATATTTTGGATCAATTTTGAATGAATCCAGTAACTATCGTGCAGTTGTGTCCTCAATTGCAATTATAAAGGCTTAGGGTCTTTTGTTCAGAGAGAGCACATACAGATTGAATGAAACTGTAGAGGATCAGGAATCGAACCCTGGGGAACTCCATAGGTCGTGGTGGTGATCAACAACGGACAATGTCCACAGTGAAACATCACTGATGGATGATGACATCATTGTCGATACCAGCTGGTGAGCAAGCCAAATTTTTGACTAGCTGGTACTGAAAATATCAATACTTCGATACTTTTGACAATGTTAGATCAATATACAGTACATGCCTATACTAGGTTTAAAAGGCTCTAGGTCTCAGCAGCATGTGTTTAGTTTAGTTAGTAGTTACCCAACACAACGAACGCAACACAACGTTCCAGAATGTAGTTAAGTTGATCGTTCATCTTCATCTGAAGCATACTGAGGCCCTCAGGGGCTTGGCTCCAATCATGACAACCCACTCTAGTCTAAAGTATACGAAAGTCACCCCTGTCCACATACTTTTGGCCTTACAATATATCTGTTTCCTTAAAAAAATTGCAACCATTTATCCAGCTTTTCAAAAATTGGACATGGCACTTCTCTAAGCTGTGGCTGATACTTTTATCCCACCTGGCTTAGCCGCCTGGCTGCTTCACCCAAACTGCATAATTCTGATGTTCAAGTCATTCTCTAAACCACAGTGAAACATTTTCTCAGGCTTTTTAATGACCTGTGGGTAGAAAGGGGGAAACGACAGAGCAGGCAAAAGAAGATTAGAGCTCACCTCCAGTCTGGTGCGATCTACGTCTCTGGGAAGCTTCACTTTCACTCTATGCGTCACTGCCAGAATTTCATATGGGTAGATCTGGCACACACAAAGTAAGCATTGTGGGAGATTTATTAGGGAATACAATTATAATCCAGTATCCAAACAAAGCTGCCAAGAATATTACTTGTAAAGCATTAGCAAATGAGGGAGGTCTTACCTTGTATTCTGAGAGCAATGAGAGAAAAGAGGGAGAGAAAGAGAATTAATCTGGAGGAACAATGACTTTTTATTTGAATAGCAGACCCATTATGAAAACTACCATAATAGAGCCTGAAAATAAATTACACCTTGTGGACTCAAATCTCTTCAAAAATATTGGGTTTCAAAGGCGTCAAAAGAATTATAAAGGGTTGTTCTGCACACACAAATACACAGTTATGAGGTTGGCATCTGGTCAACTCCAGTCTTTGCCTAAGATACAGCCAGGACTGTACACACACACTTGTAAACACACACCAATAATTCTGCAGCTGGAAAAATGACATCACCTCTCTATGTCGTTACCTCCAGTAATTGATCTGGAGCCAGAGCTGCAGGGCTCTGCATGCTTGGTCACAATGTAATCAGAGATTGTAAACGGACATTAGAATTGCACTCAAAGGGGAGAAGACTGGGGCATTTTCACATTTTATCGTTTAGAATTTTAGCTGATGCCATAATCTTAAATTGGGCCAGTGACCTAGAGTCCAACATTCTGGAAGTAAAAGTCTTGTTCAATTTCTGCACAGACAACGTTAAGTGTATTAAATGACTAGTTCTTTCATTTAAAACCCAAATGTACGAGCCTGTGCACATAAAAAATAAATTGAAGGAGACATTTTGACTTCTAAGTAGCATTTCCATAAGGATCGCCCAATAACCAAGCTAAAAATTCTGTTGCATGCATTGCTAATAGCCAGAGGAAGCTAAGGATTATGCGTCAATTTTGAATTAATCTAGTAACTATGGTGCAGTTTTGTTCCCAGTTGCAATGATAAAGCCTTACTGTCTTTTGTCCAGAGAGAACACATACAGGTTGAATAAAATTGTAGAGGCTCAAGAATCGAACCCTGGGGAACTCCACAGGTCGTGGTCGTGGTCAACAATAGACCCTTCTCAAGTCCCCCCCTTTTCGCTATGTGCTCCAATGACAGCTGAGCAAATTGATGCCTTTATCAACTTTCTTCTTGCCTGTTTCCTATAGTCAGATATAGTATGTGCTAGCCTCATCTATGGTGAAAAGAAAACCAAATTTTAAGGATAGTTAAATTACATTACTGGGAGACCTGCAAAGAGACATATATTCATATATCTTAAGTTAGCTAATGTTAGCAAAACCCTAGTTAAATAGCTAGCTAACTAGGGTTTCATTAATGATTAGGTAGCTAGTTAGCTAACATTTTGCTAAGATTAGCTAGCATGTAGACTAGTATTAGCAAACTTAAGATGTGACCCTTTAAGTCACTTTAACAGGAAAAGGAGAAAGTTGGCAGGGGTAGCAAGTTTGCTCAACTGTATTTGAGGACAGTGCAAAAAGGAGTGTGACTAAGGAAGGGTAAATTGAAGACTGGACTACAGTAGATAATCCTACCCAAACTGCTGAGAGGTATCTAATCTTCAGGTTGTTTTACCTGAATAAGTGCTCAAACGAATGTCATTTAACACCTTTGCTGGTGGTCTAAAACCAGATTCTAATTTATTCTCAAGGTTTTTTACAAATTTTATTTAAAAAAATCAATGAATGAGTTGAATGAACAATTGTCTGAATTTTTTTTGATGAGAGAATCTATTCCTGATAAAATAAATATCATTACAGCCGAAGCCAACCTCTGACTTCACAAGTCTTTGCCAAATTGTTAACTGTCACCTTTATTTTAAGGATGCTCATCATTTAAGCTGCAATATTTGCAGCAATGATTTTTTTCATTATTAACTTGCAGATTATTTCGTGAAAAATGCCTGTCACAAAGCAGTTTGAAAAGGCTTGGTTTGTCCAACCAACTGACTTTTCGTTGGAAACCCAAAAATATTCAGTTGATGAACCAGTAACATTAAGTAACAACAAAGTAAAATTAAGTAATAAAAGTAAAATTAAGTAACAAAAGTAACATAAAGACGTACACAACAAAGAGAGGAAATGAACAGCATTTTCACTCTCACCTCTCATTCCTCCCCAGCTCTGTGAGTCTGGGTCCACTTCATCCTCCACCATCTCAGCAGCCTACAAGAACAGACACACATATAAACAGAGACCAGTTAGACCATCATTCAGATGTTCTGCTTCACGCTGCCAAGAACACTGCTGGTCTTTATCAAACCCCGGGTTCATCAGGAAGCCTTTTAGTCACCGTTGTTGCCCTTGATTTGCTCACATTCTTTCAGGGCGATCAAGAGGAAGTGACACATTCTTTTGATGGTGAGTTTGTATCACTGAGTTTGGAGAAAGTAAAATAGTGACTAAAAATAGAGGGAAGAATTGATGTTACACAGCATTTGTCATTATCCACTAGTAGAGCTAAACTGGCTATAGGCCAGCAATTCAAAACAATTTCAAAAATATATTAATATTCAAATGAAGATTTGACAACCTTAGAGACATTAGCTAGGGAGCTAATGTTTTTCTGTTGTTTGCAGGTGCTCTTTGTTAGCCAATGTTTACTTAGTTACTTTACTGCTTTATGTAAATTGAGTTTGAAATCAAATAATTAAGTAGCTAAATTTAAAAACATTCTTTCTCTACATAGCAAGCAACATACCGATTGATTAATGAACAGACAGAGTCCAATGCCAAAATATATGGATATAAAATATCTTCTTTCTGGGTAATAATTTGGTTTATGAAAAAAATATGTGAAAACACTGCGGGATTCCAGTCTCAGCTGCACTTTATGTTTTGTGCTAATGAGCAAATATGAAAATGCTAATATGCTAAACTAAAAGGATTTCAAATGGCTTTTCACAGGGCGAGGGATAGCCCTGGGCTAAGAATATATAGAACATGGAGTGCGAAAAGCCCTTATGCCCTTGAACATGGCAAATATTAATTAACACTGAGATTTTTAGCATGTTAGCACACTGATGTTATCATGTGCCTAGATACAGAGAGCCACTTAGGAGCATAGCTCTCAGCTAGTTAACCTTGGGATAATTTATCCCCTTTACACACACTTTGTTAACCCAGGGTTAACCTAAGCCTAGGGCAGTGCTTCTACTGGCCCTTGGTTAAAGGTCCATAGGAACAGATAGCCCAGGGCTAAGCATGCAACCTTAGCCCTTCACAGAGCCACTTTTTACTTTGCATTAGGGCTTGTGATAGCCCTGGGCTAAGACCCAACCCTGGGATAACTTTTTCATGCACACATTTTTAGTTTAGGGTTAGACTAAACCAAGGGCTATACAACTCACACTGCACTTCTACTAGGTCTGGTTAAGTGTCCATTGGAATAGCGACTAATTTTTAACATTCTGGAATGTTTGGTGCCCCATTTCACACTGGCACCTTTTAGCTCTGGTTTAAGTCGATTTTCAGGGGACAACTCCTCAAACTTGGGGCAAACCCTGCTCTGAAGTAGGGCCACCAAACCCTAGACTAAAGTTAGCCTAATCTGGATGGTGCCTGTGTGAAAGCTTTCTTTGCCTTGAGCTAAGAAGGTTTTAAGAATGTTTTCAGCCCTGAGATAGGTGCAGTGCGAAACGCCCATGTGTCCGTAGACACAAAGCATATGAATTATTATTACTATCAGTTTGGTGTAGCTGAAAAAGAACCACACAAGTACAGTACTAATTCATTTCAGTTTGACTTTAAATGGAGCTTGAGTGCTATGTGACTCTGTATGTCAGTAATGTGCTCGCACAAAAAGATACTGTATATGCCAAGTATAATGTTACATACAGCTCCACATTTAATAGAAAAAAATCTCCCTTCATTCTTCTGCCAACACACAAAATCCACCATGTCAACAACACTAACCAGTAATGTCAGCAAGTGAAAAATAGTTCAATACACTTAGCGCCATGAATCTGTCGTGGCTCCTGAGCTTTCATTTCCTTCTCTATTCTGTTTTGTCTGCCTGTCCTCCATCCGTCAACAAACACAGAGGGAGAGCAACAATATCAGATCAGCGGATGATAGACTAAATACCCCCAACGTCCTCATAATAAACCGACCCTGTGTGGAGTGAATGGCACCGACTGACCCCTGTGTAATCTGATACCAAAACTGTGAGTGAAAAAGCTTGGAGAGGTTGAGTTTTAAAATGACGCAAAACTTTTAAATGGTCTTAAATGCTACTCCGAGGCTTCCTGTGTTGATTAGCAGAGGTTGTGCTTACTTTGATAAAATAATAGTATAAACACAAATAGACAGAACCCGGATAAGAAACAGGACTTCCCATAGTGGCCTAAAATCCAACTACTGTCAGATCCTCCCAACACCTCAGTTAGCCCTTTCTTCAGAGGTCCTCTGATCCATCGGCGTGCTTGGTTTCATCCCCTCACTATGGTGACAAGCACACCCCATTTCCCTTAACAAGTCACAGTGAGTCAAATTCCCAAAGTTCTCAGTACAGCCGCCAACGCAAATCAAGCACACCCCCTGTCGTGGCTCGAGCCCCGCTCGTGGCTTTGAGCCCAGGCTTTATGGTGCCAGACTTGAATTGGATGGGAATAAAGCACTCTGAGTCTGGTTATTATTTAATTTGGGTTAGAGAATAGTGTCATGTTGGCTTGGTGGAAATACAAAGACCCTGATGCTAGATGGGACAGGCAAGGGTATAAATTATGACGTAGGTAGTTGGGTTATAGGATTGTGGGGCTTTTATTACTAATTAGGTTTATTCTTCAGATCACTTTTATTTATATGGCACCAAATCTTGACATAAATTATGTCTAGGCACTTTTCATATAGAGCAGGTCTAATCTGTAATCTGCATAATATTATTTACAGATACTCAACAATTCCAACCATGAGCAAGCACTAAGGCAACGGTGGTGAGGAAAAACTTCCTTTAAAGAGGCAGCAACCTTGAGCAGAACCTGGCGAGGGCAGGCGGCCATCTGCTGGGATGAGTTGGGTTGTGCTTAGCAAGTTCCTGGAACATGTCATGATCACTAGATACAACCCCAGTTCCATAAAAGTTGGGGTGTTGCATAAAACCTTTTCAAGCTATATTCAATTGAATACAGGACAAACACAAGACATTTAATGTTCAAAATGATTAACTATTGCTTTTTGCATATTATAGATTGTGAAATCCCTAAAGTTGTACAGTTTTATGTTGAGGAATGTTGTTCTTAAACTGTAGGACTGTTTGCCAACGTGAAGTGGTGACACTCTCCCCATCCACGCTTGTGAATGAGCCTTTCGAGGCCGCCTCTTTTAAACCAGTTAGTCAGTTTACGTGTGGAATGTTCCAAATGGGTGTTTTTTGAGCATTCCACAGCTTTCACAGTCTTTTGTTGCCCCTGTCCCAACTTTTTTGAAACGTGTTGCAGGAATCAAATTCAGAACGATTGTATATTTACAAAAAATAATAAAGTTTATCGGTTTTAACATGAAATATCTTGTCTTTGTACTGTATTTACTTGCAGTCAGAAGATAAGACAGCTTGAAATCAAACCTCCTGGTTAGTCAAACGTAATTGGAAGAGAACACAAACATGAAAGCTAAAATGACGACCCAAATTGTCAGTTGTTAACACCCAATGCAGTTTCTAGTTCTTCCTTCAACTTTGCCAACTTATGAAGTTTGTTTATTTGCCCCTTGAAATATCAGGACAATACCCCCAGCTCTAACTAGAGCAAGCACTTTTGCAATGTCGTTTTTGGCTGATCTGTCCAAGTTACAGGAAGTTCCATGGATTGTTTTGAACCCAAAGACTGTTCAAACCAAGCATGCATTTCCTGATACATCTCGTGTTTGCGCACATTCATTGTGGCTCACCTTGTAGATGCCGTTCCGTCCATATCCGGGTAAGGACGCTGATTTATTGTAGGGGAAATCTGCAGAAAGAAAAACAAGTTATTCATATTTTACACTTTAAATACTGTTCAGGATCTGTTGTTGAGCTTGTGACTGAGTACTCACTGGGCTGGGAGGTGTCAGTGGGCAGACTGCAGGTTGATTTGCGAGGATCCAGGTCTTCTGCCATGTGTCCATCTATTTCGCTCTTTAAGATCATCCAACTGGTCCTCTATAGAAAGAAAGAGACGGACAGAGAGAGAGAAACAGACAGACAGAGAGAGACAAGAAAGATGGAAAGAAGTGATGGATGATGGAAAAGTATGAGTTAGTGAATTAGTAAATGGATGTACAGTATTTGCAAAGTTTAAGAAAATGACTTGGAAAGAGGCAGATATGGACACACACATACACACAGACCCACCTTGCTATCCTCCCCATCCTGCCAGGATGTTCTAGAAGCTGTAAAACAGTCAGATGTTACAGGATGTCACAGTTAATGTGCCGGATCATCTGCCTCTCTGCTCCACTGTACTGCACTATTAACTCTACAGTAAATCACCCAGCCCGGACCGTGACATCATCAGCTGCAGACAGCATCTACAGGGAGCTCTACATGCACTGTGGAACTGTGCAGCAAAACAGCAACCACCAACATTTATGTCAACACTGTACTCACAGGGCTGCACTGACATTTTAGGAGTCTGACCCGTCGTTCACCAGAGCAACGACTACAGTCCCGATTACGATGGAATTTGAGAAGAATATCCATGTTTCCATGAAGAGGATTATAAATGGCCTTTGTCTAATCTTCACCATTACAAACCATGACCTCTTCTTTAACTCCAGTGCCACCATCAGACCTGTTCTCGAGCGACTTGTTTATCGAAACTGCAACTTGGTTGGTCTCCTAGGTGAAATTACTACAGAATTTGAGTCATTTTATGAGAAAAAAATGTCCACATTCCAAATATTTTCTAGTTTCTCAAGACCTCTATGATAGCACACTGAATATCTTTGGGTTGTGGATAAAACTGCGGACAATTGCGGATGTCACCTTGGGCTTTGGGAAACACTGATTTTTCAACAATTTCTGTCATTTTATGGGCCAAACAACTAAATGATTAATTGGGAAAATGATTGCCAGATGAATCGCTACCAGTTTTGTCCAAAATATTGGGCAGAGATGGATGTACAGGCTTGCATGTTGAACAAAATTGTTTTACGTTTTACATCCCTTCAACATTCTGTATATCAATGTCAAAAATCTCAACTCTTGTTAAACATTATGTAAGGTGAAATTGTGTGCATTAATTAAATATCCAAGAGCACAAATTAAATATTTTACTTTTTTGAGGTTTTTATATCATCCCATAGCTTCCTAGTAGTATTCCTTATGAATTCAAATTTGAACATTCAAATTTTGTTTGAAGTACGTATGTTTTAGTGTCAAGCCCTTCTAAAAACATTTTCCCATGTAACCTGATGCAGGTTTCTACATGATGATGTTGCTACGTATAAAACCTCTAGGTTGAGGGAGGGAAAGCTCTGTAACCGCTGTATGCTACTACTTTTTGCTCACAACTAAGTGGGAGTTTCCATTCGAAAAACCCAGAAAAAAAACAGAGGATGATTGGCTGTTTAAATAAAACTGTGTTCCCAAATTACAACGATTCCAAAAAAAGGTTGGGACGCTGTGTAAATGTAAATAAAAACAGAATGCAATGATTTGCAAATCATTTTAGACATTTATAAAGGCAAGGTATTTAATAGTCAAACTGATCAAGTTTGATTTTTTTGTAAATATACTCTCTTTCTGAATTTGATGCCTATAACATTTTCCAAAATAGTTGGGACAGGAGCAACAAAAAACTGGGAAAATTGTAAACAGGTGATTTGGTAACAGGTGACAGTATCATGATTGGGTATTAAAGGGGCATCCTCAAAGGCTCAGTCATTCACACATGGATGTTTTGAGGTTTATCACTTTGTGAAAAACTGTGTGGGCAAATAGTTCCAACAGTTTAAGAACAGCGTTTCTCAATATGAAACTGCAGGAATGTAGGGATTTCACCATCTATGATCCATAATATAATTCAAAGATTCACAGAATCCAGAAAAGTCTCTGCACATGAAGAGTAAAGGCCAAAACCCAACATTGACCATTGACATTGTCTGTGACCTTTTACCCCTCAGGCAGCACTGCATTAAAAACTGTTAAAAACTCACTTTATGTGTATATTTACAAAAATGTTAATCAGTTTGAACATTAAATGTCTTGTCTTTGTACCGCATTCAGTTTTACACAATAAAATTACATTAAACTAATTACCGTCCCTTTATAGGACAACATGTATAATCACCTAACATACTCAGGCTAAAGCATTAGCATGTATACTGGACGGAGGTATCTAGAAAACTTTGGTGACAACCCTCTTTTCAGGCATCTGATGACTTGACCAACGGGCCAGTACCCCCAGATGTTATGTGCAGTCCATTCAAATGCAATGTCACTTTACACAGCTCCAAGGTTAACCAGATGAAGATTGTTTCCCGCTTTTTGGCAGACAGCGCACACCTTGTCAGTGACCTCACGTCTGCCTGGATGCATACAATCAAGATGCTGACAGCCACCTCATAAATCTGTAGGACCATGCCATATGCAGCTGATTTAGTTGTCATATGTAATAAAGATGAATACTTCCTTGTGTGATAGAGGTGATAAAAGCTCCTTGGACCCCTATATCAGTGTGTGCACATATAGCTTGAGGGCAGCTACAGTGAAGAGCATACACCATAAATTAGACACACAAACAGAGGTGAGGGGAGAAACACAGTGATTGAAACAGTGATCGGTACAACACTAATGTCACCGTACAGAGTGAGTCATGTACCCAACCAGTCACAGTGGACACACAGTCACGACATCACCACTAAAAACAACAAATGAGCTGGTGAGATGAGTGCAGACATGCATGAACGAGGCGAGCAAATTAACACCCAAGTTCCCTGATTCCAACTATCAGTTTCAAAGTCAGATATTGAAATTTGGGGCAATGTTTTTACAGATAAAAACACAATTTTGCAGATTTTTTTCTAGGCTTTAAAAACAGTGAAAGTATGTATTTCAAGTGTAAATCCACAATTTAATTAGCAGAAAACTGGTGCTGCACTGCAATTATGACTTTAAGCAACAAAAACTCATGATTAACTTTGGGGTGCGATTGCAGTTATGGTTTTAAAAAAAAAGAGAATATTGGGCCAGCCCGGTGTGTACTACATAATTGCAACATCCACAGTTTGATGTTGTCTGGGGCATCATACCCCTCTCTCTCCACTTGTTTTTTGTCTGCCACTACACTGTCCTATTGAGTAAAAGCAAAACTGAACCAAAAATAACATTAAATGTTGGATTTTAACAGGTTGCAAACTGCGGCCGCTACATGCCCACCTCTGCACCCTTACTTTCTGCTTTGCTACATACAGTAAAGTACATATGACTTCCTGTATTGAGAATCTAAACAGTGTGCTACGTTCCACCCCTTTTGGAACCTTGTCCAACTTTCTCCTTTCCTGTTTCCTGTACTTAGATGTGCTATATGCTAGGCTTGTCTCAGAAAACCCAATTTCAAAGATGGTTATAAAATGTTGCTGGACCTGTAAAAGCCACATATCCTATAGTCATGTTTTAAGTTAGCTAATATTAACAAAATGCAAGCTAGCAGGCAAGCTAATCTACATCAATCGTTAGATAGCTAGTCACCTATAGCTACTGTTATCAAAATGGTAGCAAACTATTAAGAACGGTCTATCTGCATCCTCACAGTGTACAAGACACGCCTACTTTATTACATGACACACCCCCATGCCAGAACTTCCTGGATTAACAGACTTATTCGAACCCAAAGTAGTCGTAGGCCTGTCCTGTAGTACTGTGCACCTGCAGTTAGACCTACATGTAAGTATGACCTAATCTACATCAATCATTAGCTAGCATTTTGCCCACATTAGCTAACTTAAGAAGTGACTACATATAGGTTATGTCACTTTTACAGGTCCACCAGCAATTTATCACATGAGCCAGCTAATGTTAGCTGCCTAACGTTAGTCTGGCAGCTAATGCTAACATTAATAGACAAGCACTGAAGATTTGAGATTTTGCCTGTGACTGAGATGAAGGTTATAGACTTCAAAAGCCTGAACCTGTCCTAGCTAGCGTTAGTTGGCGAGAATGGTAGCTAATGACCACTTATGCTAATATCTGGCAAAACTAAGAATTTGAGTTGGGCTAAAATCAGTTGCAGTACGTTCCTTGAAATTTTGAGTTTTCTCAATTTTTTTTGTTTTTACAGTGCATCTTGCCTGGAGCAGCACTAGAGTTTTTTATTCCAGGGAAAGGCCTGCTTTCTTTCATCAAAACCTTTGGATTGAATTTTCTTTTTTTGGTCTATTTTGTCTGGACATTGCCCCCTGTCCAAATGTCCGACCTTAATAGATTCTGCACTTGTCTGAGCCGAATTTATGGCATAGAATGGGTACAGTACTCTTCCACCAGCCCAATGCATGTAGATCCATCTACAAGACGAGTGCAGGCCTTAGGAAGAAAAAAAAAAACAGAAGGAGAACTGGGGATAAACAGATGAGGAGATGACTGACAGGCGACATGCAACACATCGTGCAGAGACCAGACCAGAGAAAGGAGGAAGGTGTTAACGAGGAAGTAGACTGTACCATGCTGTCTGTAGATGGGGGGTTTTCTATAGATATTATCTTTGACCATAGTCTCTGAAGATGGGAACAGACGCAGAGTAAAGAAAATAGAAGAAGCCAACATGGGAGGGAGAGAAAGAAAGAAAGAGAGAGAATGGAGAAAAAGAAGCATGAGTTAGCAGTTATTGAGAGATGAGATTTTTTTTTTTTTTTTTTTTTTTTTTTTTTTCATTATTTGGCACATCAGAAAAATCAACACATTTAATATAAGTCATGCAACATATTCAAAATAGATCAGTGTATTGGTCTTTGTTGAATGGGTTATTTGATGCAGAAAACTTCACTCAAAGAACAATATCAGAAAACACATGTGGTTCCCAGGCATCAAACAGTCCACTTGTATTAGCATTCTTTGAAAATTTCAAATGAAATCAAAGAGGGCACCCAAATTAATAATCTAAACACCACAACAATAGAGAGAAAGTTGAAAGTTAATTGAAGTCTTGTTGCATTAACTGTACCGCTGGAGAATAATGGGGACAGTATGTTTCAGCCTAATGCTGATCTAATCCAGCTCAGTGTCAGTGGACCCAGACAGCCTCTGACAGAGATGCTTAGTAACAACTGTCACACATTAGGCCACAGCAGAAACATGACTCACAATAAAACAACACATCTGGGTTTTTTCCCTGGCTTGTTTCAGTGCCTGCCAGCATCTGAAACAATATCCATATAAAAGCAATAAGGACGATGACTATGAAAGCCATTAAGTGGATAATCGCTGGATGTTTTTTCCACTTAACTTGCTTCCAACATGGGAGGGTTTTTCCCCTTTGCATGACTGACAGTGTAATTGTCAATGGGAACAATGTGTTGGATCAAAGGTATTCTCCTCTGTGAGAGACTGAAAGTAGCCTAATGAAGGATGTACTGTTTAACGTCAACTCCTGTCCAAATATAGTGTAATTCTAAGTGATGCAATCATGTCAGATCGTTGCAGCACCAAACGAAAACCCCTTCAAAATTAGCAAACAGTAGGAACACTAGAAGAGTCCTATAGGCTTTTTACACCGCATATTCTTAGCCTTGGGCTATCCTTAACCCTGGGCTAAGAGTTAACCTTGGGCTAACTTAGCGCCTTTTAACACATATATTGTTAAATCAGGGTTAAGCTAAGTACACATCTATATGATTCACACTGCACTGTATTAGCCCTGAGTTACATGTCTGTAGGTAAACTGGTATGATCATTTTAGAATGTTCTGTGACTCTTTTAGCCCCGTTACACACTGGCACTTTTTAACCCTGGGTTTAGTTGCTTTTCAGGGGATAACCCCACATACTTAGGGCTAACCCTGCTCTGGAGCAGGGCCAGCAGGCCCTAGGCTAAAGTCCAAGTTGGAATATGCCAGTATGAAAACTTTCTTAGCCTAGGGCTGACAGAGCCTTAAGCTTGGGGCTAAGAAGTTAAGCTAAGAACCATCTTAGCCCCAAATAGACCCAATCTTAGGTGGCACAAATGAGTGATTCGAAGGGCTTTTCACACTGCAAAGTGTGCAGGATTAGCCCTGAGTTTGTGGGGCTATCCCCTGAAAATTGATAAATCATAGGGCTAAATATACCTGTGTGAAGTGGGGCCTAAGGCTGTTAAAAGGGCCCCCAGGCTAAGGCAGGTGTTAGCCCCGGGCAAAAAAAACCCCTTCACACTGGCAAATTTCAAAGTGGGCTAAGCCCAACTTTAGCCTTGCCTTTAGTAGAGTAGGCCTAGTAATGCATCATTCTGGAATGTAAACATTTAACCCAGGGTTAGCAGAAGCGCAATGTAAATCATATAGCCATGGACTTATGTTAACCCTGGGTTAACAATGTTTGTGTGAAAAGGGGCTAAGCTGTCCCAGGGTAAAGACAGTCCTGGGCTAAAAATATGCAGTGTGAAAAGGCCTGAATACTTGTGACATCCACAAATTATCTCTTCAAATCCTCAGTAATCCAGACTTGTCATACAAGTCATGCAAAGTGGACAAACACTTGTTTGACTAAAGAATTATAGAAGATTTTTACACAAAGTGGATCACAATGACACAGTGTGGATGTCTTTTTTAGGCTGAAGTAATATTTTGTAGTAATATATGTTTTTGTGGGTGAGCAAACCAGATAACCTTAGATAACATTTTGCAAACATCAATTACGCTAATGAAATTCCAGATACACATATCTGTGCACTCCTGTATGCACTCCTGTAAGTGGCATTCATCAAGTTGAAACAAGTTATTTATGCAAAGTTTTTTTCAGTTAAGATTTCTTGCTAATTCAGAGTTTGAACAATTGTAAGAGCAAACCTCACGAAAATGTTCGTGCATGAGGTCCCCATATCCCACACATGACAGCTTCACAGGACTTATCTGCGAGTACCTGAAAGGAAAGTGGTCCAATGCACTGGAAAATAAACCTGATCAAGACTAGTTTATTTATTAAACATAGGTTAAATAAACATTTTACATTTCCCAACCACCATTGGTTAAAGTTTTAACTTTAGTATCAAACCTTAGTATCAAATCAATTAATAACACATTCATACAATAGATTATAATAGTAAATGTAACAGCTGGCACCGGTTATTTTGGAAAGCTTGTTTAGTTTTTGTAATTTGCTATGATCCCATAGGTGACCTTGTAATTGACCTCTGGGTCACTGCAGCCTATAGAATGCGTAAAGATGAAGGAAAAATGAAAAGTTTAGTTGTGAGCCAAGCGGAGCGGTTATGGCCTACCTGGTATGTGGAAATGCCGGGGAGCAGCCACGTATGTAGAAGTGGAGGAGGGGGATTTGCCATCAGAATAGGTGGATAAGCTGGGGGTACTCCGACCACTTTCGCTACCTCCAGTTGGGAATGGGAGTAGGGTAGGCATAGGATGAGGCAAAAGGGGTAAGGGTTTGGGAGAAAACAAAGGGTATTGGGGGGTAAAAAGGCAGCAGTTATGGTAAGCATACTGAAAAATCTCAAATATGAAGGTGTGATTATTACAGTGATGCAGGTGACTTGATAACCCAGCCATACTGTATTATATTTACTAAACTGAAATAATGTCTTGAACGAATTCACTCAATTTTTGGTACCGAATCTGACTGGTCTACTGATCTGTTCAATGTTAAGTGAGGCACATGCTGTAGAATTTTAAATGTCATCACTTTAGCATAGATAATGTTACAGTATGTTGTCCCTCAAGCCTGAACGTCCTTTTTTCCAACAATACTCTCTAGATCTTCCTGGGGATTCCAAAGCATTACAGCCTAAATTATATTTAACGCCTCTATGAGAAAGCAAAGGTCTGCTAGAGTCTTTTTGATGTAAAGTTTGTCATCAGAGGGTGTACGTGTACGTCCAATTTGTTGTAACAGTGCAGACTTGTCCGCAAGCTCACTAGGCTATAACAAGCTACGGAATTTTGTCTGTGCATGTGTGGAACTTAACCTGACACACCAGATGGTTTGTTACGCAGAACCGTCTAGGAAGTTGTCCTGTTTGGAAAAGGGCAGGCACTTTTTCCTTTGAGAAAAGCCTTCAGTGCCTCTCTTTGCTCTTGCTAAAAAATATGACTTTTTTATCTCAGAATTTTGACTATTTATCTCATAATTTCAATGTTTTATCTCATAATTTCAATGTTCCACTCCTCTGTAACTCTTCACAGCAGAACTGCTTTAAACTGCAATGAAGTTACTGAAACGACTCACCCAGAGTTTTTGAAACTTCGCCCTTTTTCACACCTATAGCAGACTACAGGATTGCTGGTTTTGGAAATGTTCTGAAACAGCAGTCGAAGAGGAGCTGCTATTGTTCTGCACGGCTCTCCATTTCTCTACTCGACAATCAGTTCTTGCAAACATGTTGGCACTGGGCCTGTTCGAGATCTGTTCTCATCACTTAACGGTTTACACAGAGTATTATTGTATGAGTTTAAATCTAAGTATGTGTCACAATAACGGCAATGAAAGCACTTGTCCAGTTTTTCTGTGTTTTGTTTTAAGTGTGAGACTGTGACATACATTTGAATTTTGCTGACTGCATGCATGCGCGTTTCTGTATCTATGATTACAACCAGGGTTCACCCTATTGTGCTACGTCACAGGCAGGCTGGGTGATGGAGTCACTGACACCCTTTGGGCCAAAAGTAATAAACACTCTACATCCAGCGCTTTGAGGAAGAAACAGAGTGAGAGATTTGGGAGTGTGCATGAGAGAGAGTGTTAGCTGATTGAACACACACACTCTCCCTCCCCTCAGACAGCGAGGAACCATCGGCAGCGATCTGGATGCAAGTGGATGAGATCACCATAACACACACAGCGGTGCTGTTAGTGCTGGTCTGAGCGATCTCCTGCACGTACACACGATCACGCACACATGCCAGTAAACACACACGCACACACGAACACACCAGAGCACTGTTAGTGCAGGTCTAAATGTAGGGCAGATCCTCCATACAAACATCTGGAGCTCAAGTAGGGAGGAGATGCGTTATGATTCATGTGATTACACATCGGACAAAAGGTGGAGGCCATTCATTAATCTAAAACCAATAACACAAGAACAAGATATAACAGATGGTTTTGGGATCATTAACAAGGAATCACGGAGATAAAAACAAAGCATGCCTCATTCATCCTTGCAAAGTCTTTTCCTCAACTCTCCCTCAATTTCCACCATCAGACGACACATCTACATGTGTTCTTTAAGTCTAACTACCAAAGAAACTTATCTGACGAAACCCGATCGCTCATTAAAGCACAAGCCCGTTGCATGAAAACAAATAAGCCCTCTTTCACGGCATGTTAGGAACCGCTAGGCCCTGAACAAGGCTAGCGGCGTACTGTGTTACATGCCACTGCAACTGGCAACCAGACCCCAAATTACAGCTCGGCCGGCTCAGGCTATTTCATTCCTCCGTTACCCCTCCTCTCTTTCATCTTCCCCATAGGAGAATTCCCCTCTCAGCCTCTCCACCCTGTCATGCAAAAACCGCCAAAACCCTCCGTTCGTGATCTTCTGTGCAAATGTTTGAGTGGGAGCTCACGCTGTTGCCCTCTGTACCTCCTCCTTCTAATCAGCCACGGAACGAGCAAGCATATATTAGAAAAATGTGTTCCTACTGTAAGCGTTCTACATAGCACACAAATAACATCTTTTTTGAGGCCCTATGTAAGAACGTCTTGTTGCTGTCAACCTTACACGCCAGATGGTTTGTTCTACAGAACCATCTGGGAAGGCATCCTTAGAAAAGGGCAGGCACTTTCAAAAAGGCAAGATGGATTCTTGCTTGATCTCGTTAATCCAGCTGCTTTGCAGAGTACGATGGTATGGAAACTCTTTAAATTAGGATCACCACTTTTTATTGCAAAATTTGAACTACCATACAAATACTGTAAAAATTTACTTAGAATTAATTCTAGATTTCTAATATTCTTTAAATTCCAAATTTACAGTGTATATGAGCGAAACAGGCCTAGCCTTGTGCAGTCTTATGTAGCAGTGTGGTTGGTTGCTCTATCAGTAAACAGAGGTGAGTTTCCAGCATTGTTGATTTACAGATACTTAGCTATTAAGCTAACATTAGCTATTAAGCTAACATTAGCTAAGCATTAGCTTGCTAACTTTGTTAATATTACCCTTGACTTACTGTTATTTGTGCAACTTCAAATGTCAAATGTCAACACTGTTGCTCTATCAGTAAATAGAGGTGGGACCAAGTCATTGTTTTGCAAGTCACAAGTAAGTCACAGGTCTTTGCACTTAAGTCCCAAGTCAAAACTGACATGTCCCAAGTCAAATTCCAAGTCCTAAGCTAACATTACCTACGCATTAGCTCACAAACTCTGTTAATATTACCCTTAGCTTACAGTTCTTGGTGCAACATTGAACATCATATAAAGTTTCAAGCTGTTGTATCTTTGTCTGTAATTTTCAACCTGCACATTTTGCATTCTGTAATTCATGTTTTGTTGTCCACCTTGTGGTTTTTGTACATTACGGAAACAAAGTATTGTTTTTTCTAATTGGCACTTTTCTAATTGTTTCGTCATGGTTCCATTGGTTTGAAACAAAGTTGATCTGGAGAATTAAGTGTTGCTTGCTGAGAATGAAAAGCAAGGAAATCAAGGCAAATAAATTGATTTGTGGATTCACACTTTTTAAATAACTGACTTTTTTTTAAATCTAGGGGCTTGAGGGAAAGTAGTAAGGATTTTCAAGTCAAAAAGCTCAAGTCCATGTGAAGTCACAAGTCAATGACAAAGTTAAAGTCCAATTCGAGCTGCAAGTCTTTTCTTTATTTTGTCACATCAAGTCATCAACTTTGTGACTCAAGCCTGACTTGGGTCCAAGTCAGGTGACTTGAGTAAGCACCTCTGACAGTAAACTAAACTATCTTTGTTTGCGCAAAATGAAGAAAACTAATGAACCATTCGCTGACTTTATGGAATAGAGTGTCTAACAGTAAAGTCAGCTTGTCACATTAGTGAGGCAGCGATAATTTAAGACAAACTAAAGCAGTCCACTCCTAGTTTAGGATTAAGCTAATCTAATCTAATGATTTTTTCTGATTCTAGAAAAACCATTACAAACTTATTTTTGATTCCACGTATCATCTTGTTTACTCATTTCTTCACTGTCCCTGTTAACATGCATAAGCTCCTGAAATTTGTATAACCCTAGACGCAAAATTAAAGGATATCTACAGTTTGTTACACATTGGAATTTTTCCTTATATCTCTGATTATTAGTTTATAGGTTAAAATAACGTAGTCATTAAAACAATTGATAAAATCTTGGAAATAGGTCTAAGCAGCTGACAATTTAAGCAACAATGGATAATTCAGGTAATAATGTTACTCACAACCTTGGTTTTCTCTTCCAAAGAAATTTGACTAACCCGCTGACTGTCTGACCTCAAGTACATAGCTTTCCTCAAAACTCGAAACCTGAAGTGGTGCATTTGAAATGACTCATACCTGTTGTAAAATTTAGTTTTGATAACATTGGCCGAAGACAAGTATAGAAAATATATGCCATCATAATTCTGCTGAATGTGCTGTAAAGCATGCTGACTAATCCCTGTATCTTATTTCTTTGGTCTGCAGTTAAAACATTTTGGTATTTGTCGATGCCTTGGTCAGTGAGGGAGTTGTTTCCAAGTAATGCATTTGCTAATAATGTACTTGGCTGTGTCTCTGTCAAAACAAAATACTTCACCAATGATTCTCGTCAACCTGCCTGCAAACCTCAATGTTTACCAGTCATCAAAACACTAAGCCTACACTCTCCTCCAGATTCCCCCCAAAAAATGATAAAAGCAGGTTAACACCAAAGGTTAAAGTCTAACACATGAAAATAAACACGGGATCATTCAGGATAAACAACATGGTGGAGTAGAGGTCAAAGGCAGGCAAACAATCAGGTCAACAATCCGAACAGACAGGCACAAAAATGAAACCATCCTTAACCATCCTCTAAGAGATAATGCCAAATGTATCAGGGTCACACGCAGGTCTACATCAAGTTAAACCATGCATGACAACAACCACGTCCACAGACACAAGTGAACAGGGCAAGCAGAATGAGAAAACTCAGTGGTCCTACGAATGTACCTTGATGCACCCCATGAAACCGGACAACACCACGATACCGGACAACAACATCACAAAACCTGCTAACCATTCCACTAGGGGAGGGGAGACACAGAGAAGAGAAAGACTATTGGTGTTTTTACCGTTAGGAGGAGGTAAATTGAGATGCAGGGATGTCCTAGGTTTAGGGTCAGGTAGGGAGTCCTGTTTGAACCCTGAGGGGTGAGGGAAATAATGAAGCAGAGGGAGGTGGTTGGATAAGCCTTTCTGCAGGGTTGCAGCGTGCAAGGGGAATGTGTCCAGTACTGGTTTGTGATGTTGATTTCGAGGACATGTGGTATCGTGCATGGCATTAGCAGTTTCATGGCCTTGTTTCAAGAATTAACGAAAATAAATCTTCATGAGTGATCAAACAGTGGTTACAGACCTAAATGCGGCACACACAAGGTCAAATGTTCTGTTTCCCGTTATGACTCATGGCTCTATGGTGAACCAAGAGACTGAACGTCCCAGATTGTGGGTGTTGGGTTCCAACACATGGTTAATTTGGTGCTTAACCACAACCCATGCCAAGTGAGGTCAATGGTTGTACCACAGCACTCCATTCCTTGGGACCTTCGGGCTCAGTCAAATACAGAGTGGACGAGCACCTTGCTGCTGTAAGAGTTCCAAGGGTTGCACATCTTCGTTCTGCTTGGGGACCAACTTGGAAACCCAGATTTTGGGGTACTTATAATTCCCTTTAGATTTTTGGAGGTTCTTGAAAAGGCTGTTTTTTGTTTCTATGGTTTAACAGCAATAATACTGGAAAGTTGTCCATGGTTTGTATTCGACCAAGTCAAACACAGAGTGGACCAGCACATTGCTATACCGAAACCTGTCTATCTACAAATTTTCAAGAGTTTCAAGTTTTTAAACTTAAAACTAAGGGTTGCATGCTTGTGTTCTGCTTGAGGAATGCGTTTGAAATCCTGCTTTTAGGACACTTTGAACCTCTTTCCAAGTATTAGCTTTCTGGAAGTTCTTGAAAAGGTTGACATTCTTGTTTCTAAGGTTTGGCAGCAGCAAAGATTCTGTCAAGTCCATTGTCTGTATTGGACTAAGTCTTGTCCTCAGCGTGCTTTGATACCTCTGAAGTAAGGGATGTAGTTGTGTTGCTGCAGCATGGCCAGAGTGGTTGGGTTTAGGTGGAAAGACAAGCCTGCGCTGCCACCTGCTGGTATGGGCGAGTGCTTGCCACTGCCACCACCAATACCACCACTCCCTTCAGCCCCACCAGAATAGTACATGGGGAGGGAAGATGAGTCCCTGGCCCAGGTGGAGGGGTACTTAATGCCACCCATGAGGGTTGGGGGCAAAGGAAGAGAATTGGAGTCACGGGCCTGGCTGCTGGATCTACCGCCAGGGTATACTTCTGGGCCTGAGTGTCCAATCAGATCACAGGAAACATGTTGAGTCAATGGAATGGTAAGGTGTTAGGCTTTTTTATAGTTGAATATCTTTGCAATTTGGCATGGAAAAGTAGGAAACAGAACAAATCCTGAGGAATATATTTGTGATCTTTTTACATAAGGTTGACAGTAAGGTTGAAAAGGTAACATGAAAGAATTTATGACACCAGGCACTTAATTGTATATAAGTTCATATAAAAGATGGTATATAAGATGGAGTGATGTTGAAATTATCATTCTGAATCGGGGCCTCTATTTATCAAAGGTCTCAGAATAGGAAATTAGTCCTAAGTGTCTCAGAGTGACGAACATTTGGAATCACTTGTAGGAAAGCTTTTGATCAACTTTCTTGACTTGGGAAATTACTCCTGGTGGTGTCCCAACTTTTTAGGAGTTGCCAGGACATGGTGTTCAGACGGACATTTTGGGGGACGAGGGAGGTGGTCTCGACACAGCTCGAATACAATTAGCTTGTTAGAGGGCAGTTGAAATTGCTATATTACTATTACTATCAAAATAATTATTTAAAACATTTGAACATTCTGGTCCAACCCATAAAACTATTAAGTACATGGTAGTAAGTAATAAGGGTCTCCTCTATACATTTATACAACAGTACTTTGGGCAATGAGGCTAATGTAACCGGGAGCCACTAGACTCAAGCAGAGATGAACAATTAGCTTCAGTCGACTTCCCCTTTCAACAATATTTATTTATTTAAGTCAAGCAAGTGGCTTACCACTGTTTATTCATCAGTCTACTATGCAAACAACACAATGGGAAATGTGAGATTTAAGATAGGCATTGATTGCGGTTTTGCAGGCATAATTTAGATAAATCACCCAAATTATTTGCATACAAAGAGAAGTAGTGCTATTTTCTGCATTTAATTTGTGTACTTTGTGGTTTATTGTGCGTCACACTGCTCTGATAAGTTTAGAACTCTGAACTCAAATGTATGAGTCTTTGAAAGTTAAACCTATAGTAATTCATTATGGTGACTATTTCAGACTTTTAGCAGATCTGTACGTGTTGACTGAACTTGTATTTACAAGTTATCAGCTGAAAAAAAGAGGGAAAACAGCATTTGTGGGGAGATGGGAGCAAGAGAAAAAAAACATTTGTTGTGGTTTTTGAGTTTGAGAGAAACTTTAAACCAAGACAAGGTTGAAGAAGGGACATTGATACATTGCAGATATTCAAAGTCCAACTAAAATATAGAAACTTTTTGTGATAAACAAGAAAGACTACTGCCACCTGTGGATGTAGTTACGTTGTTTTAACCTGAAAATGTGAGTTACAATAATGCTGTAAGTGTGTTTGTTCAACAAGTTTAGATGGGTTTTCTTGCATTAATGTAAAGCAATTCTTTGTTTTAACTCACAATATTAAGTTGAACCAACAAGTGATTAAAACTTCAGTGAACTTTGACAGAACCAATGTTGAGACAACTAGAAAATTGTGGTTAATTAACTTTAATTTCTGAGTTGAAACAAGGGTAATCTTGTAATTGAGTTAAATTGCATTTTCAAGGCAGCAGGTGAACTTGCATTTACAAGTTGAACCAACTGAAATCTCTTTTGGTGGGAGCCATCCTTCTTCTTGCTGAAAAATCGTGGACGTAGGTAGCGGGGCGTTTGTAGTCCTGTAGGGGTTCTGAGACACTTAAATAAATACGGGCCCAGAACAAGAAATAACACAATTTCAGCATAATGTGTCATACAAGAATGAATTGCTGCTGTCAGGGGAAAAGTTTATCAGGAAGTAAAAATAGCATTTACTTAGCCTGACAGCCGTGCACTTTTCAGATCATCCAATGGGTTTTGACAGAGTAATATCAGGGTTGCAGAATTTAATCAAGCCGTAGAGGAGCATGTAATTTAATTTTTGGTTTTGGGTATGGATGGTCACCAGCAGGAAATCTTCTCAAAATGCAGCAAGTGATGAATCATTTGTGATGTTTGTAACAGATGTTTTCTCCTAAAATACAATAAGTGAGCATTTTCTCCACCATCTTGTTCCCTGTCATTCACTAAGAGGAATATGTCTATGGGGAAAGAATCATGGGTAATTTAATCCTACAACAACAGCATTATATGGATGTGCTGTATGTGCATGAGGTTGATACCTGGTCGGCTGTAGTTCTGGGGGGAACGGGACGGGGTGTAGCGTCCGTAGCCCCCCAGGGAGCTGTTGGAGCTGGGGCTGGAGGGCCTCCGCTGTCGGGGCGACTTCTCTCCGTCACCCTGGATGACCAAACACACAAAGTTACAAAAAAAAAAAAAGAGAGAGAAACAAACATTACCTCACTGCTTATTGACAGCATCAGACAGGAATGCGGCAACGATTCTGTCTCTGATATGTTCTTAATGAGACCAATCAATCATGTTGCACAAGGAAAACAAAAGATCTAGAAAAAATACACAGCTAACATCAAGGTAACACAGATGTCAGGGGAAATATGAATATTGTT
>JAJHUR010057683.1:1106-12287 GCA_027495735.1 Lutjanus campechanus
AAAAAAAAAAAAAAGGAATACATTTACAAGAGTAATTAATCATCTTAATCACATGGATGCAATCCTCCACTTTGGTATTTGCCTCAAACGCTGTGCGCTGTTCATCAAAGCCAGCCATGTAGGTAATAACTTCCTCAGTGCTTTCACACTCTTCCTACATTTGCATTTAGATCGCAAGATGATCCCAAGCAAGCTCTTCATAGTGTCCATTCAACCCTCTCTAAAGCTGCAGCCATGCGGTATGCAGTGCTGTGTGGACGCACAGAGTCATATAACAATATATAAATAAGTATATAAATGTTGATTGATTTGTTCTGTCTGTTGCTTGTTTCATCTTGTGCAGAATAAGACATCCTGTTGTGACTAGATGGTATGAACCTCACTTGGTCCTTCTCCACATGCCAAATCACAATTTAATACCTGGGAATGAGTTTGGCAAATGCAATTTGGCTGGAGATAACATTACTGCAGGTAGTAAACTAGTTAGCCAGACATGCTAACATTTGCAGCTTATATTAGAGCAGATAAAAGACAAAACATAAGAGTTTAATCCATTCCTCAGTCCTTGCTCTTATGTTTTAGGTTTTTGTGAGACTTAAAAAAGAAAGATGCTTATCTCAAAAAACAAGACATGGAGTTTCACTCTTCTTAAAGCCCCATGCACACTGCTTCAACATGAAGAGAAACACAAAGCTCGATGGCCTGCAGTGCCTTACTTTTATTGTGCTTGATAAATAAATTTAATCTGATTTTGACCAGGAACAAACCACAACAGAGTGAATCTGGAAGAATGTAAGCTCAAGTAAACAGAAGGAGCTGGCAAGTAGCTGTGCGCAGAGGGGTGAGAGAGCATGATAAAAACACTTTTATGAATTAAATAATGACATCTTCACCATAAAGAGAAGCAAGCAGCTGCTTAGAGCGAGCAGTCGACAGGGAAATCACCACTTTTAATTTCATCTCCGCCAGTTAAACACATGCGCCTCACTTCCTCTTTTCTCCTCGTACTCGCACAGACGCACACTGGGGGATCCTGCGCTGTTGTAGGTCGTTACAGAAGGTCACAGTCATGGGCCTGTGCCAGTTTAAGGATTGTGCTGGGATATTGTGTGAAAATACTCTGATATGCTGCTGTCTGTGAACATGCATGTTATTATTGGAGTGTCATGGTTTCTTTAGTTCTGAATGAGTGTTGTTTCAGCTTACTCTGCAGGGTTAATTTTAAAAAACAGGGGTAGTAAATCAGATAAGATGACTTATCTGCAGTGTCTGTGGAGCATTACCCTTGATTTTCAAAAACTGGGCAGTGGAAAGAGAAGCAGGTTTTTAAGTGAAACAGGTTTATGCGCATAGATTGAAGTAGGCCAGTGGTTCTCAAACTTTTTACAGTGTGTAACACCTGAGAAAATATCGAGCTCTCCAAGTACCACCATTATGACCAACTTGAACATACAATAGCGTTGGCTTACCCTATTAGCTATGGACAGTTCACAAAGGAAGCATGTTTACTCCTGATATGAGGATTATTTATTGATAATTGTTGCCCTCCACAGCCACCCTGTACAAAGCAGTACCATTTTAAGAGGCACTTGAACTCATCCAAACAAGGTGCAGCACCTCTTTATCTCTCAAACACACACCAAGCAAGAACATTAAGAATAACAGCTGTATTTCATTCATTCACACATACACACAGTAGGCCAACAGAGCCATAAGTGTTCTGTTTCTTCAAAAAATATTCTTCTAATCCAGGTCACAGATAATCAAAATTCCAAAGTGTTTTTTTTAGCAACAAAGATACGAAACATCAAAAATCTCACAACCAAAAATCACAAATCTATAACAAGAATGACCATTAGAAAAGTCAGTGCATAATGTCGGTATGAACGACCGTCTTCACATGTGGGACCAAAAACACACACCTGTCTGAACATTATTAGGCTCAATACAGACTTTCAGTCCCGCTTTGACCAATGTGTCCTTACTGTAAACACTCTGCTACTGCTACTAAAAGGTGATCAATGAACCATTACAATTACTAAGAATTGGCCAGCATATTAGTGACTATTGTCAATTTACGTGCGCCTGATGAGAGGGGTGCGCACACAGTCCTGTGATGTCTGGCTCGATCGTGGTCAGCTTTAGTCTCAGGTCTGGCTCAGCATCCATCCTGCTCCTGTATTTTGTCTTAATGACGGCAAGTAAAGAGAAGCCTTTCTCGCACAGATATGTTGTTGCAAAAGGAAGGAGAAAACGCACGGCCTTATCCGAAGGCGCAGAGTACTCCCTGTGTCGCTGTATCCAAAAGTCAAACAGCGACGGTTTTTTTGAAACCAGACTTCAATGTTTCATCACACGACAGTTCTATTAAACTCTCCTGCTCAAATCCTTGAGCATTTCGGAGGTTTCGATGCTGAATGGGTTTCTCATCCAGTTGTTTGCTTCAAGCGTCATTGGGAAATATTCCCTGAACTGTTGTCTGAGGGAGACGAGGTGCGCAGCGATGTTGTCCCTGACCCCGTCATCAAGTTGCAGGTCGTTGTCAGTAAGAAAACTCTCCAAAGCGGGGAAAGCAGAAACATCACCTGCCTTGACTTTGATTTCGAACAGCTCCATTTTTTCCAGCATTGCGCTGACTTTGTCCTGCACGTCAAAGACGTTGACAGAGAGTCCCTGTAGTCCCAAATTCAAACAGGAGAAAATATCTGACAAGTATGCCAGCTGACTGAGCCATACAGTATCCTCAAAAACACTGATATGGGGAAGTTTTTGTCCTGTAAGAACACTTGGACCTCTCTGTGTAACTCGAAAGGCCTTGAAAGCACCTTCCCTCTTGATAACCATCTGACTTCTGTATGAAGCAGGAGCTGGACATGCTCGCTGCCCACTTCATCACAGAGCACGTGAAACAGACGAGAGTGCATCGGTCAGGCCTTAATAAAGTTAACTGTTTTTACAGCTCAGTCAAGCACTGACTCCAGCTCATCGGGCGTCTTCTTCACTGCAAGAGCCTCGCTATGGATGCTGCAGTGAGTCCATCGCATCTCAGGTGCCACCTCCCGAATCCGGGCTGATACTCCGCTGTGGCGGCCTGTCATCGCCCTGGCGCCGTCGATGCAGACTCTGAAACACTTTTTCCAATCGAGCCTGTTCTCTTGGATAAAGGTGTCCAGTAGCTGGAATATGTGCTCGGCTGTAGTTCTGGTCTCCAGTGGTTGGCAGAACAGAAAATCCTCCTGAGCTGCACCGTCACGCTCATATCTGACGTACACAAGCAAATTAGCCAAATCTGCAACATCGGTCGTCTCGTCCAGCTAGAGGGAATAATACCGACTTCTTTTGATGCGCTCAGTCAGTGTCTTTTTAACGTTATCTGCCATGGTCCGTATTCTCCGTGACACTGTGTCGGTTGAAAGTGGCACCAAGTTTAACTGTTTAGCAGCTTTCTCCCCGCACATGATGTGTGTAATTTCTTTGGCTAATGGCAAACACAGTTGCTCGCCAATTGCGTGTGGCTTTCCGGCTTTTGCTATACGGAGGCTGGCACGGTATGAAGCCTCCTGTGCTTTGGCCGTGGATGTAACACAGGACTACATCGTGGACTTGGACTGCTTCAGCACGTCCCGCTTTCTTAGAAAAAAATCCAATGGTTTATCTTTCAGCGCTGTGTGTTTGGTTAAAAGGTGCCGTTTGAGGGGCGCTGGTTTCATGGATTCATTGCTGAGGACTTCACCACATACCACACACTACGGCCTCAGCTCTTCCTCAGTCCCACGCCAACTAAATCCAAATTTGAGGTAACTGGAGTCATATTTCCTGACTGCTTTGCGCCGCTTGGTGCTAGTGGGTGCTGTGGACACTGGCGCCTCTGCGACGAAGTATACAACCGAATGTTGTGAAGCTCCTTCACACAAAGACAAAACATGGGTGATCCAGACAATGAGAACCTCATAATTTTTTTTGTGTGTCAAAACAAGCATAATCATGGGATACACAAGTGGAAATAAATGACCTCATATTTTGGAGGGAATTTAAAATTCATTTTAAGCTTGCAACAGAATATTGAGAGAAAGACACATTGTATAGCTACCTGTATTTCTAGACTAATTACATAAAATAATATAGACACAAATAAAAGATTTAATAGATTTTGTGTCAAGGTGTCTATCTCCATCTATCTGAATCCCTGTGAAGTGGGCCTATATTAGAGACAGGCCTTTATTAATAGTTTTCTCATTTTTAAAAAACTGCTTATATATTTTTTTCACCCATGTACAGCAGCAGATCAATGAGGTGGAAAAATAACACTGACATATCTTTACCTTACAAAGCTGATAAGCATGCACATTAGCAAACAGTTGCCTATTTAAACATAACAGACACAAGAAAAAATTGCATTTATTTGGAGGTGTTAATAAAGTTGTTTCCAGCCACATGAAAAATCCAAGTACTTAACCTCTGTGATGGTTTCCAGTAGCTCATAGGGGGAAAATATGCTTTTTAGCTGCTCTACTATGGTCACCAGCTAGCCGCTAATCAATAACAAAAGACATAGTTTGATGACACTGTGAAGTAGTGTGGGATCATGGAAGTTGTTGTTGTCAATTTTTTATAGGATAGGACAGTGGAAAGGGGCAGAGAGAGTGGGGGATGACAGGGCAGCAAAGTGCCGCAGGCAGGAGTCAAACTCATGCCTGCTGCTGAGGACTCACAGCCTCAGTACATGGGGCAAACGCTCTTACTGTACCAACAGAGCTACCTGGCCACCGGACTGTGGAAGTTGTTATCATCACTTTAACACAGCCACAATAGTTGATGAAAATCTGACATGACTCAGGCAGAAATCATGTCCATGGAAAAAGTAAGGTATGAAAAACTTCCTCGCTCTCTTTCGTATCCGATGTTTCCTCTCATTTCCTGAACGTTTTAGCACCTAGCTAGCAACGGCTTGCAGAAAACACACCGGTACCTTGAATAAATTACAGATTCCTCTACATTTTAACATTGTTGTAAACATTTTGGATGAGTTGCAGTGTTACATACTATAGCTTTTAATCTGCTAGCTTTAAAGCTTAAAGATGCTATCTTTCTTCGTACAGCTCTCCAGGGAACTGCTGAGTTTAGTGACAAGTGTCTCTGTTTGTTACAAGCTAGTTTTTCATATCATACATAGCTATTTGACCCATGGTTAATATATTATTGATCAGATCTTAGTAGAGTATAGATTATCACGTAATAGTAAGAATATGCAATTTTAAGCTGCTTGATGTTAATGCAAACAACACCCTCTCCATGTTAACCTGTTACCTCGTTAAATTAAGCCTTTCTGCAGCACTAATTCAATCAGTACAACAGAGTCATGTTAACCTCCCAACTCTACGTCTCTGGTTTTCTCTTTTGAGCAGAAATACTGCATTTCACTCACTAATTAATTGCAGTCAGTTCTGCTTTCATTTGTTTTGGAGCCTCCTGTCCAGCACATATTGAGTTTCATCGACCTTGACACTGGTCAAACAAACAAAAAAACACACAAAGTAGAGGGAATTGCAAGCAAATGTAATTTGTGATTGAGAACTGTATTTGTCTTTTAAAAAGATATGACTTTGTTGTTGTACTGATGGAATTAGTGCTGTGGACATTATGAAAGACTTTACCCTTTGAGCCATTACAATACGAGTAATTTCACCACCCCACAATGTTTTTTTAGCCCACCTGATCTTTATCGACGACCAGCCTTTGTTGGATTCTGCCAGACCTGCCTCAGGCTGTTATTTGAATCATGTGTTTCCTTTGGTAATTGCACTGTATTTTAAACATGGGGGCAAAAAATAACACACCAACAAGCAATATGATCGCTTTGCATGGTATGGAAAATTGTTCCTCAATAAATTGCATGAACATTTTACTTTGGTTCAGAATTTGCATTTGATAGTATTGTGATAAGATGTGAAAACCAATCTTGCTCCTGCAGAGTCTGAGTCACTGTGGTCCTCAATGTGATTTAGCCACTTCATTTGCATAGGTTAATTTCAAACAGCACCTCAAATTAGGCTTGAAAGGATAATTACTTAATCTCCCCGCTCCTCTCCTCTTCTTCCCCCCTTTCTACCTTGCTGCTGTATCTTTTTTTTTTCCCCCGCTCAGGTTATATAAATGTATCTTCCAACATCTACTTTCTCGGGCATCTGTATTCATGCATAGGCCAATCCAGTCTCTCTGCCTCATAATATTGGTTGGACATTTCTTTAATTCACTCCCACTCATGTACTCTAGAGCAAATTGCCTACAAAAAGCAGATAATTTTCACAATATACCTGGAGCCATCAAATGCAGTTTGACGACACGAGGGCAACTTCATTACTATTCAGTCGTGAACATGATGAATACACACATGCAAGGCCAGCAGGCATGTCAACTTAGTTGCGGTCAGTGACAGTAATTATCTTTCTTTGAGCCGCGGTCATGTAGTATTCAGATAGGATTTCTTTTGAGGAGACTCTGCACATGTAGAATGAAAAGCGAAGCAGTCCTGCGAGCTCACACCATGAGGACAAACAGAAAATACACTAATGTAGATATAAAAGCATTATTGATGTGTTCACTGTGTTTACTATATCACGCGAGCTTGCTCTTTTTTTATCTTGACGCTAACAAGCTTGCATATACCGCAGATACACCACTGGCCCAAAAGTCTTAAGCCTGACACAAGTTCACTGTGTTGGCAAGAAACAGATTTGAACTTTGAGGATTCTCCAGCAACCTCTGCACAGTGCCGAGCTGACTTTTGACTTCTACCACACAGCCAAAACCACGGCTGATTAATTATGTAACAGCTTTAATGGTCAAAACGAAGGATGCAAGGGCGAAAGATCATGACCTTCTGAGTAATAAGACTTATCATATAGAGTACAGTACCTCCGGATTCCTCTTTGTTTAAAGCAATGAATAATGTGACATGCAATGCAATTTAAATAGGACACATTTGTTCTTTGTTTGATTTAAATCAATGTTTTTTATTTTTTTTATTTTTTTTACAGGATTTACTAAAGCTTCAACATTCCTCATAAGCCTCCCACACCGCCTGCCCTGTCCTGTCCTCTGCTGGCCTTGTTTGTGAAGATTCTCAGTCATCCAGGTCATGGTATTTTCTAGGAGCTGTACATAGGCAGCTGGACTTGCTTGAGGATCTTGAAGACGCTTCACCTTTCATTTGAGAGGCTTCTTCAGTTCGTACGCTAGAGAACACAGTTGGAGCTCTGTGTTGAGATTCAAAGGGAATGTTCTTTATCAGTCGGGTCAAAGACCCCCAATCTATATACAGTAACAGCAGGTAGTCACATCGAGGCCTTCAGTCTGGGTCTCTTCATCTATATTCCATCCATAAAGGTCCTCTGAAGTCCAGCTCTGTGAATAAATGGTTGTATCAAGGTTCACATATGTCATTAAGTCAGAAGGGCAAAGAACTGTTCATTTCCATTTGCTGGGAACAATTATTGGGACAAAAGCTAAGAAGCTTTTAAAGTTTCCGTGGAATGGCTAGTAGAGTACTTACTGCTTACAAGTTTCATTTAAAAGCAGGCAGCCAGAGAGGGACTTGTCACTGACATTGACTGGAATGTACAATTGCCAATAGTGCTGGATAGTGTGGGTTATTTGCCCTGCCATGCAGCTCAAGCAGTCTATGGACGTAATAAGAGCGGTCCTATTAGCTGACTCATTCTGGACTGAGAGCTCCCAGGAAACACAGTCAGACCAGGACCAGACAGAGGCCAGTTTGACAACAGGGAATAGGCAGAAAGAGTTGGTTTTCTTGCTGGGTTTGGCTCCTGGCACTGAGTCACAGCTAACAAAGGTGATGACACTTAGCGGTTAGCTAGGTTACTTTATTGATAAGTAAAGCTATCTTTCCATCAGGAGACTCCATAAACAACTTGGCACTCTGTATTCCCTGTTGGTCATAGAGGCTGTGTCCGTCCCGATGACCAGCTGTGTTCACTGGGAGGCAACAAAGCCCAGTTCTGTTACCAGCTAGTGGCAGCTAACCATAGCTAAAGCTATCTGTTCTTCAGGAAACTGTAATTATATCAATGATAGTTGAAACTGAGCAGCTGAGGACATCAATGGAGAAACCAAAAAATATTTTCTCCATAAAATATGATCCAATTTCACCCAAATCAGTGAATAAAGTTGTAAATTGTGCTTTTGTACATTAAGGCCTGTCCAAAAACAACTCAGTGAATCCATGCTACAAGCGGCATCATGAGCAAGAACGCCTCTTAGTAGACGCGAATTGAGTGTATGCCCCTAACTGCAGGATGAGTCATCAACATTTTTTTTTGTTTTTTGAGGAAAAAACAAACTGTTATTAATACCAAGAATACCTACAATGACAATAACACCACAGGTTCTCCTGCATGCTTAAAAGGGTAGAGTGAGACTAGATGCCATAAATCCTACGCACTGGTCCAGGTCCAAAAACAATGATTTTCTTCTACTCAGTGCTCAAGTAGCCCCGCTACCCCACCCCCCTGCAGTGAAGAACAACCTGTCCAGTGGCCTCCAGGTAATTTGAGTTATGTCTACTTTGTTCATTCCTGCCAAAGTAGACATAATTTCCACTTTTTGTTTATAACATTTCAAACATGACTGTGTTTTAAGCAATGAAGGAATGGTTACATGCATGCCAATGAGCTGCTTTTTCAGTTATTTAGCCAGCTTTTTGAATGTTTTTGACATCATTTATTCTCACTCAGGTCGGTCGAAAGTCCAATTTTTATGTCAAATCAATACACAGTGCAGCTGCATGTCACTAAAACAAATGGACAGACCACTTCTTTAGACTTCTCTCTTTGATGTAGAAACAGAGAGACAGAGAGAGAAAACAACAGTACCTCCCACTCACCAGTAGATAAGTATTGTCTCTTTTAACCCTGGGACATAAGTCAGCAGTTTAGCGGGCAAACATCATGATGAGCCACCTGCAGCTCTCCCAGCTAATACTATCTTTACTGGGTTGATACGCACTTTATCACTCCCCACCCCCACAGACACCATCTGTCCCAACACACATAAACACATATAATCATCCAAAGACAAGCAGTTCCTGCATCGCTTTGGTCAAAAATTAAAGCTTAATCACTGTGTTTCAAAGAGAAATACTTAAAACGAAAGAGAAAAAAAAACTGTCTTGATTTTATCGTCATTAGAAACATTTAATCTTCCTGTTCACAACCGTGTGCTTTAGTCTCTCTGGTTTGTTTGCTCCTGCGTGTCCTTCAGCGAGCCAATCCCTCGTATCATGGCCGTGTCTGCATTCTAGATGGACAGCCAGACCCCCAGGATGCATTGTGTGTTAAAGTGCCACTTAGCCCCGGCGTGGTGCCGCTTCCCTGTCTGCATATGTGCTCCAACCACCCTGCAATCAGAGTTTTGCTTGTCCAGACCCTGAGCGCAGGTGGTCCATACAAAGCTCTTCATCAGGAGACAAGATGGAACCCAAATCCCGAAAATAGCCATGCCATGGCCAAGATGGGTCTGCGTGCCCAGAGAAAGTCATTTCAATTTGGGGCATAATAATGCGGTCGTCTGTGGTGGCAAGGTGTTTCAATGTCATGTGGTCATGTGGAGTTTTTAATTTGTTATGGTTGTATTTTGTGCATGCAAAAATACAGTATTGTGCAATAGAGGTATTTTTATAGTGTTTGTCCTCTGAAAGATGAAAAATACACTTTCCCAATTCTTTTGTATGCATGACTCAGAATGGCCTCAAACACCAACCACTCATACAAACAAATTCAGTAACCCAAGTTAGCAGTATGTGCAAGTTCTTAAAGCAAACAAAATGGTCATATAGGCCTGTACAGCAGACTTATTAGAGCTGTTTATCGGTATAGTTGTGCTAATTATGACACTATATGACAGTATAATTATGACGTAGCATAAGGGCGGAAGGAGGTGATTGGGATGGATGGAGCGGTCAAACAAACAGAACTTTCACCCTGGAGATCAGGATTTGGGCGTGGAACGTGAAACCAAAAGTCAACAATGACTTGTTTAAAGTTATAAATTACTTACGTTATGTTACATTTACGATATCAGTCATGTAACATGACATGCTTATGTAGCAGTAGGAGACTGTATTGGTGTGGTGCCCTAATCAGGCTGCAGTGTCAGCCTGTCTCTGCTGGGGGCGCAGTCTATAGGCTAAAGGTGGGTGGTTGTGGACCGGGAGCCCTCTTGCTTCGAAGCTCCTGGGTGCCCCGCCTCCGCCACACCTGGTCGCCTCACCTGATTGCCTCACGGTCGGATCGCTCAGCTCGCAGCTCCCGGGTATGTTGCCGTTGCTGGCGTTTCTGGTGTTTTTCTAAAGTTTTGCGGTCATCACACGAATCGTTCTTCTGTCCCTCATGCAGTTCCTGGGTCGTCCTTCTCCGTTGTTGAGTCAGTCGCGGACTGAGGAGTGTTTCTCCCTGTGTACCTCCACACGTGTACTGCAGCGGGAGTTAATCAGCTGTTCTCTGCCACGGTTGTAATGTGGCCGCTGTGACGCGGAGTTCTCCTCCTCCTCCTCACCTTCATGACGCTCATCTAAAGCCTGACGGTACGTGAATACGATGATGCTAAGTTTACCGGCATAGCTATTGTTAGCCTAGCATTGTTAGTTTCTAAAATGTGGTTTTTTTTAATGACAGGGTTTACGTGTGTGCGGTCAGCGGCCCTCTGGCACTAATCCCCCTCTAGCACGCTGCCGTCGGCCGGCTGCTGTTTTGCTGTTTTGTGTGGCGGTTCGCATACATCCAACTCTGCCTCTCCATCTGTGCTGTCTGGTACTCATTAAAGTGGTCGTTATCCTTACCCGGGATGAGGCCGAGTGTACATACCGTAAGGTTTTAACTCATGGATGGACTGATTTTTTTTACTACAATAGTGTTTCTTTGTACTTGCTCTTTGGGTTGGGTGTTGGGATTTAATTACTTTTGATAGTTATTATTTTTGCTTGGTTTGGTCTATTTTGCATGTTTGTTTTGGCTTACGTAGCTTAAGTTAGTTATTTTTCTTTGTTTTGGTTGCCTTGCATGTTTATTTGGGTTTATCAGTTTTGGTAAATTCTAGTTTACTTCTGATTATTTTTCTTTATTTGCTGTGGGTGGTTTAACTGTTTTTCTTTGTCTGCATTTGTTG
>JAJHUR010057686.1:1552-17435 GCA_027495735.1 Lutjanus campechanus
TCCTCAGACTCGAACTGACTGCCAAAACACACAGGAAAAAACAACAACATGTCCAGTCCAGGACGCACAAATATGAGGACACACATGGAAAACACCAAATATTAAAAATAAACAAAGATAGATGACAATGAAAATAAATCTCTCTTTGTATTTTCAAGTCATCTCATCTGTCCCCCAGTCCTGATCAACTTTCACATGTTCCGGGCAAGTTATAAACAGAAAGAAGTTTCTGTGAGAGAGAACAAAGTGATATGTGGTTTTTGACTTGCCTGACATGACTGACATTGTCAGAGACAGACAATCACAGCAGACACACTTGGAACAGTTTCTCAGCTTTAGAGACGTGCCCAGAGCTCACCTTTAATTTGATCAACCAAGAAAACTCTGGCATCCTTGGAGCACTTTGGCTGCCCTCAAAAATTTGTCATTATCACCCCCCTCCTGCACGTCATGACTGCTGCTGTTCACTGTAAAAATCAGGACAGGTGGTCCAGCAAGGTTGTGTCACAGCTCTAATCATAGTCACTATTTCTCTGTGCTATAGTGCTATAGTGCTATGTAACAGACATTTGGCCTGGAGTGAAACTTTCTCAGTTCAGCACACCCTGTGATTTTATATTTACTACTGGCACATGTGAAACAGAAATGCTAGAGCGTGAGTTTTGGCAGTGCACCAAAACTTGTGTATCAGCTGTAGTACTAGTCACCTTGGCTCAGTTAGTCGAGCTCATGTAGCTGCTCCCGGTCAGTCACAGTGAAAAAGATTAATGCTGAACGGTGTTTCAACATATGTGGAAACACTTCAAACATGTCATTTATGATGGCATCACCTAACTGTGTTAATCAGCAGGACAAGAACAAACGCAATGTTCACACAACCTCTCACTGTAGACTGACACCAAAGCAGTAATTAATCCTACAGGAGTGTTTATCTCTGTGGAGATGTGACCAGACTCCGTCTAAAGAATACAGGTTTTAAGCATGTGGTCAAAGTGCTGAAGCTCTGATACTTTGTGCCTTCACATGTTTATTAACAGCTCAAGAGTCTTATGATGGAGCATTAATGACATTTGTTATTAATTTTTGATTATTGACAAGATGCCAGTGCTGAAGTAACTTAACAGTAAAAATTCTGGTTTAATTTTTAAAATTTTCTCAAAATAAATGACAAAAATGTTTTCTACTATTTTAAAATTGTCCCTGAAAACATCAGTTTTCTTAGACTTTGTTAGAACTTTCTTCTTTCATCATGAGAAGCAACTCTAGGAAGCTTTGTGAATATGGCCCCTGGTGAGTAAAATCAGATTCAGCTTCAGTCATTCTGTAGCTTTTGTTCTGCACCACCCTCGGGGAACAGTTTTAAGCAAACTACTCATGAAACTCAACAAAAGGCAAAATCATCAGTGAATTGCCCGTTAAATTCACTCTAATGTTCAAGGTTGTAAAAAGTCGTCAGCATCCAGGGCTTGCTCGAAATCTTTTTGTTTAAATTTCACTTATTATGCAAAAATGTTTTGTTAGTACACTGATTTTCTGTGTAATTGTTCAGTTAATAACAACAAAAAATCTAAACAAGGATTAATAGAGAAACCAAGAGAATGGGCTCCTCATGAGTGGAAAAAGATGTAGATTACTTCTTTGCTCTATCCCACTCTAAACTGAGAAGGGAGGAGAGCGCCCTCTACAGGCCACAGTTTCATACTTGAGACATGAAGAGGGCTCAGTAGTGTTGAGTCTAAGAACCTCTTTTAAAGGAGAAAAACAGATTTATTCATTATTTATCCTCTACAGGCCAAAGTTTAGAACTTAGCATAACTATGAATTACAGTCTTTTCTGCACAAAGGTTATTATAGTTTTGTGTTTTTCATTAGGTTTTTTTTTTTGTTTTGTTTGTTTTTTGTTTTTCCAATGCAACCTCATTTCAGTTAGTTTCCAGAGTGGGTTTGCTTGTTTCAGCTTGCTTGTTTTGTTTAAAAATGATTCATTTCATTTATTTTGTCAGTGTCAGTATTATTAAAGGACTCTCACATAGCTCGACCTCTCTCCACAGCACTGCATCAGAGCTGAAGAAAGGTCTGCTGTAAAGGGAAAACCACTCTGCTGTGAGGAACTTGTGTGAGTAACAGATTAATGGGATTACATACGAAAAAGTTAACTGTATTCCATTACAGTTACAAGGGAAAAAAGATATGACCAAATTCCAAATAAACTGAATAAAAATGGGGATTACTAGTCAGTTTTTAAATTAAAAAACAATATACTACCATGCACAGAGCACACACAGCTGCCAAATCATTATCATGGCCTCTAGTGAAAAAAATGTTTTGTCTGTGAAGGCATAATTTGTAATATTTCCACATTAAAATGTCTTAAAAAACCCCACCAGGCCGATTTTATATATTTTGTTGAGTTGTGTACTTAAATTATCAATGTTTCAATCAATAGACAAACTCATAGAAATCTGTAATTTATTCAAGGTAACTGTGCTTTTCTGACTTGCCTCCAGTTGCTTTAACTTCCAGAGAAACACATGATGTGCCAGAGTGAGGAAGGATGTCAACAAATGTGTCCAAACATAACATGAATAAAACTTTAATATGTTGAAGATAACAACTTTCATAATCACACACTACTTCACTAAGTCATCAGATGAAGTCTTTAGTAATTGTTTTTATTTTATGAGAGACCCTCAGCGGCAGAAATTACATACTACATGTTTAAATCAGTAAATCAATCAATAAATTGTGCATAACAGGAAGGAACCACTGAACAAACTAATAAACCAAACAACGGACATAAAATACTTAGAGTTGCAATGATTAGTCTATTATTAATCTGCATCTATTTTGATTATTGATTAATCATTTTGAGCCATTTTTTAATAAAAAAAAGTCCAAATTCTCTGATTTCAGCTTCTTAAATGTGAATATGTTCAGTTTTTTTTTTAACTCTTCTCTGACAGTAAATGGAATATTTTTGAGTTGTGGACAAAACAAGACATTTGAGGACGTCATCTTGAACATTTTTCACAATTTCATTGCTTTCAAAAAAAAAGCAAAAAACAAAAACAATAATAAAATTTCATTTCATAGACCAAACAACCAATCGATTAATTGAGAAAATAAAATACAGATTAATTGATGCTGAAAATAATCATTAGTTACAACACTAAAAGCAGTATGATAGGCTAAACAATGTCATCATACTTTATATTATGGTGATCCAAAGGTAAGGGAAAGTAATCAAGTTACATGACTTTACATGACTTGTGGTGCTCAAAGCACCAAAAAATACCTTCAAACGCAGTGTCTCTTTCCGACTGGGCTATCTTGACGCAACATAATCCACAGACCTTGTTTTGAGCAGTTTCATGTAAGAACTACTTTCTTTCTGCAGTAGAATCTATCAGAATTACTTTTCAGTCCCTACGTGAAAATGTTCACAGCAAGGTCTGTGGGTTATTTATTTATTTATCTTTTCGGTGCCATCGATTTCCTTGATATAAGCGAGACAGCAGACATTTTGATGGTGAACTGGACCTTTGAAGATTTTGTTGAATTAAAGGAAGTTCTAGTGAGAGAAGACATTGGGCATCATGCAAGAACCGCTCATAGAAACAGATTTGTTCTTAAGTGGTGCGTACCAGTGATTTAAAAGAAGTTTGGCATTCACCAATTTTCTCGTATTTTGAATTTTCTTATAGATACGAACACAATTTATGAGATCCAGACCTGTCATAAAGTCATGTGCAGTCAGTCTGCTGGTATACAAACCAAAGTTTTTCACCAATGACTGTTTATTTCATTAGTTTGAAGACATTTTGAGTTTGAAAATACAAATGACTCCTCATAATTATGTTGACATTCTGTTTGACTACATTTTAAATTATAATATAATTATACATTTACATAAAGCCTATCATCATTAATTTAATGATGCATAATGACCTGCTGTGAGGTGTATTGGCCGTATATTTGAACATGCAGGTTTATGAAGTCTCTGTCCAGGTAAACATCCTCACTTATTCTGTCTTCTGTCTCTGTGACGAAAACCTCCCCTTAACTCTCTACTCTCATTGCTGTCATCGATCATTTCATATTGAGACGTTTCTTCTTTTTTCAGTGACAGTCCGACCCTCAGGTAACATGGCAGTAACAGCACTCGCTTTTCACGTTTCTTCTTACGTACAGGTGGATAATTTACACAGTTTTCTGAAGTTACGAGCGTTTGCTGAATCGTGTTTGTACCAGCCCTTCATACGAAAAAAGTGAGAGAAATTTAAGACAAGAATACGAAAATGTTCTTGCATGAGGCCCATTGTGAGCTCATGGAAAATGTTAACAACTTACTTGATTGACCATGATTGAATGTGCAAAAAACTATCTCGTGAGAAAACCAGCTAAAAATATAATTGTTACTGTCATCACAAATCTTGTGAGAAGAGGTTTGTTGATGTCCATGTATAAGTTTGTGTCTCATATTAGTTAGTTATTATCTCAAATTAATGAGAAACTTCTGAAAATAATGACGAAATATTGACTTCATTATTATGTAAATACTGACCTAGTACGTAAGTCATTTGTCATTTTGACAAAGTTTCTCATTTTAATGATTTATTGGATCTTTTTTCCATCATATTTTCAGATATGTCCTTCCATAGATACAGATGTTTGGAGATGAGTGTATAATGTGGATACATCTGTGTGTTTGTCACTGTCAACAGACTCCAGCCTGCACTGTACTCCACTGATACCAAAGAATGGATGGTGCTATACAAATAAAATTGCCTTGCCTTAGCATGTTCATATACAGGTGGACTGGTGCAATGTTGTCAGTGACATCAGGATCTATGATTTTGTGATCCAGAAAATGCAAAAAAGTAAGTGTGAATCTCAGCTATAATGGATAGTCTGGACCCTCCTTTCGCTCTCTGTTACCTTTCACTCTGTTTTTTTTTTTTTTTTTTCTTTTCCTATTTTGTTCTCAATGCTGCACACACTGGTCATCATCTGTTGCAGGCATGGTCCTACATAAATGCTGTGATAACGATAACGATGTATGATTATCTTGCATTGTGTGCTGTCAATAAATGAATAAAAAATTGATTTAAAAAAGTAAGTTTGGTGTAGTGTTTCTTATATAAAACTGTGTTTCTGCTGTGTTTACCAACTTATGACACACTATAACATGACACAATTAATAAAACAAATTTATTTACTGCCCAATTACACTGCTTGTTAAGCTGATGCAGTTAAGTGAAGTCTAAGCAATTTGAATATTGATTAAATCAATGAGTGAAATAAAACGTGGCTCTGTATGTGTTATTTAATGCTTTCTAAAATGCTTATCCCAAGAAATGCCACTCTCCAACAAACATGTAAGAACAATGAGATAAAACTAAAAGAACAGGTTTAGTGTGACATCAATGAATCATCCCTCTGTACTGCAGGAGATTCTGAAAAGCAAGTCATGGAGACCAGTCCACACCCTCACCAGATGGATGTCAAGTCAAAGAAAAGATGAGCCTTCATATTTCAGCACAGAAGAGTGGTAAGTTTATAATTAATGACAACATTTCTCCTCTGTAATATCTCACATTTAACTGCATTGTGGGTCAGACTATCAGGGGGGAGCCTGACCACTTAATGCCAGTTGTCATTTTGAAAGTGTTAACCCTTTTCCAAACAGTTTCTGAAGACGACTTCCCAGATGTTTCTGTTACAACCCACACATATATGTATATATATATATATAAAACACTGATAAACACAGTGTGTTTATCAGTTTGCTGGTCACGGTATCTGTGTGGTATCAGTCAACACAGTCTCTGTCCAGTCTCTGTACTTTCTATAACAGGAGGACACTGCTGAGTCATTATTGTGCTTATATTATCGAAAAAAGAAGGCTGCATTCAATCTTCATCTTGTTTTGATGATATTATATATCATATTATATGCAGTGTGCTCAAACTGGACAAAAGACACAACTGATTAAACTCAATAAAGTCAGAATGCAGATGAACTAAATGCAGCTTGGCAGCAGGTGAAAAATCTGAAATAAAAATAATTGTGCAGTTTGTCCTCACGTCCTCATGTGTGTCCTTGTCCTCATGTGTATTTGTGTGTATGATTGATGGGGACAACTTGCCTGAGATTGGTTCGGTATTGAGGGAGGCCGATGCAGCTGGAAGCCGAGAAACAAGTTATAACGGCACATACGTGGGCAAATGCGTCCTGTAAAAGTTTGTGCATTAAAAGGGCTTTTTTTTGCTCAGATCCAGCTCAGATCGCCAGTGTAATCTCTGACAGCATGCAAAGCATCTCTCTTACCCTTCACTGTGTGTGACCAAATACTGTTTTACCAGGCAACAACAGTGGAGACATGAGTGAGAGAGATTGGCAGCAGAGTGAGTCTTTTTGGAGCACAGAAAACAATAAAAAACACTATGTGTTCATGTCTTATATAAAGTATATACAGTCTGCAGGATGTATGCGTTTATCCATTGTAGACATGATGTAAATATTCAGTTGATACTGAAATTGTTTTGTTAATGTTAAACTAAGTTTCTGTGCTCCAAAACGACTCACTCTGCTCCTGATCGCTCTCACTCATGTCACCTTTGTTGTTACCTACAAAATGCACAATCCCGCAAGACTAAACAAGATTAAATGAGATTTGGTTACTCACGGTCCAGAACAAGTGAAAGTTAAGAGAGACCATGCTGTTGTCAGAGATTAAACTGTGGATATGTGCTGGTCAGTGGGGAAAACAATGTGAAAAAATGTGGCCTGAGCGCATTTGCCCCTACAAATTGTGTTGTAGCCATCCCCATCAATCACACACACATTACACATGAGGAAATAAACCCCAGGTTGAGAAATACCTAAATTCTCCTTTAACTGTAATAAGCGACAACAGATTATGATTTGTTTGTTTATTTAATCATTTATTTTCCTCTGCCAACACAAATAGTCCCACAACTGGACTGTTGCCAAAATGTGTTCTATCATTAAACACACTTTGGTGAAAATAAACAGTAATATAATTCTCTTTACAGAGGCACTGTTCTCTGTGTGTAATGTCACTTCCTGACAGCCTCCTCACTGGTTGGAGACACATAACCAGGTTTGTGTCTCTGAGACTCACTCTGGTGTGGACCAAACAACCGGACTGAGACTGCTTGAAAACAGTCGTCTCTGTCCACTTCAAGCTCTGACTCTGATGTGGTTTATTTGTAGTCAAACCAACCAACCACAGGATTTTATAACAGATAAGTGATTTTAGCATAATCTCCAACACTAAACCATTAATGAATCCATCAGCTGATTTTGAAATCTGTTCAGGAAGTGATTGTATAACTGATCTGTAGTTGCCATCTTTATATTTATGCAAATCACTCCGTAGCCACGGTACCACTTAGGAATGTCAGTGCAGCTATTTTTCCTGATAAACAGATCAAACCTGTTAAACTATTGTTTTTAAATCCTAAGGCGTGCACAAAAAGTGTGGCCCAGTGATTCCACAGTAATAAATCAAGAGCTGAACCACTTCCTCATTGTCCGGTCTCTACAGAAGCCTTTGGGAGTGTTTATATTAACCGGTGTTGGTATTTTCATCCAGCACACAGAACAACACAGTCCAGGGCAGAGACAGCAGTGAAACTTGAATAACTCCAGTATTTGGAAGACGATGGCAGACGATCAGCCACTGAGCTCTGCTAATGCAAACAGGTAAGTCTGCATTCGATATGAGGGAGAGACATCATCAACATCCACTGAGAAGAAGTCAACTTTGACTTTAAGACAGAACACATGCTGCTGTTTGTGGTGTTGGTGAAGTTGTTTCATTCAGTATTTTAGTTTATCATGTTTAAAACACCAGCCTGAGTGAATCTGTCCCATTTCTCATCCTGTCACCTGTCTACTGTGGTAAAGTTAGAAATATATGTATATGTATTTATATATATATATATACACATACATATATATATTTTCTGTTTCTCTGCAGCAGCACAACCAGGGCAAGAGAAGACTACCTGAAAAGTTTAGACTACTTCATGGCAGTGGCCTGTCTGGCAGCACAAAGGAGCAAAGACCCAAGTAGACAGGTGTGTGTGTGTGTGCATGCTCTTTTGCATGTGTATCAGGGCTGTAACTAGGCAATATTTTGATTATATCGCAGTATGAATATTTATTATCATGTCAGAGTTTTCACTGCTTCTGCTGGTCCCTGCTGAGGAATAGTTAGGATACTGTCGTCAGCCATAGATTGTGTAGATCTGTGCAGCTCATAGTATAATAGTTACTGAAAGGCTGTGTGATGTGTTTACTCTCACAGAAAAGAAAGAAAAAGTCCTTGTTTATGTAACATTACTATGGCGTCATCTTATACTCTTCACGGCAGAGTTGATTCAGACTGAAATGCTAGTTAGAAGCAACAACTCATGGTGCTGTGGTGTTGAAAAAAATCACATGAAAAATGCCATCAATTATCTGATCACGTTTGTTACTCTACCCAAATATTCAGTCTTCTAGCTGTACTATAGTTTGTACATTATGTAGCCAAAGTAATGACATACAGATCCCAGCTCAACTGTACACTGAAAAAATAACTGTGCCTGTTGTCTGAGAATGGTTAACAGACAGACTGTGGCTTTGTGGTCAGCACGGTCTGCTCACAAAAAGAAGGTTGTGGGTCGGCTTTGTGAATAACTTTGAAATGACTCAGACTTCCAGGTCAAGTGGCAAACATGGACGATTAGACACACTCTCCACATTACTGAGCAAGCAAACATTTTCAAATATAAGAAAACATCCTTCATGGAAAAAAAAGAAAATCATGTTTAGCGGGAAGCAGACTTGTCTCTATCATGACTGCTCAACACTGCAGAACGAAAAGAAAGAATATATCAAGATTAAAAAAACAACTGAGACAGAAAGATGTTTGGCACCAGTCACTCTATCCAAGCAAGCTGAAAGTTTTCCTCGAGACTCAGCCTGAGAAGCAGCAGACGGCCTGGGTGGATATGGTCCAAAGCAGAATTTGCCTGAAAAGAACTGGGTGGACTGGGTCGATCAGCCATGTGGGACATCAGATTTAGGCCTGAACTGAAGCGTCTAATTATTAAAGCGATATTCCACTTTCCCAGAATTAGCCACTCAATATGTACTCACCCCTATGCCAATGTGATGATGGGTGAAGATCTTCAGTTCACAAAACAATCCTGGATTTTTAGGAGAAACGCAAGACTTCCACACATGCGTCCATTAAGAGATATACAAAGTCTCGCGAGATCGACGCCATGTTTACATCCTACCGGCTACATGCTACAGTTGACATTTCGGCTAAAAACATGGCGTAAATGGCGTCTTTTGCGGTTAATTTTTAATGCCGCGGCTCGCGGACACTTGGATTACACCACACAAGCAGGATGGAGACATGTTGTGTTTGTTTTGTGTTCTTTTTTTAACGTTTTATCCGTGGTCACCGTTCACTGCCATTGTACTGGATGAGGCTGCTACCCTGTTTCTCCTAAAACTCCAGGATTGTTTTGTGAAGTGAAGACCTTCACCCATCATCACATCGGCATAGTGGTGAGTACATACTGAGTGAATGATTATCAAAGAGTGGAATATCGCTTTAAGGACATTGCTGCTCTTTTTGGGAAGGAACAACAATAAACTGGGAGCTTCTACAAACTGAAAGACTGGTATTCTGGTAGATGGGAAAAATGGTTGAGATATATAACAAATGACCTTTGACCAGATGGCAGCTAAAGTCATTAGATATCGACAGTTTATACAACAGTTAGTTCCGACCGAGTAATTTGATTGGACAAAAGACGTTCCATGAGTGCTGGTATACAGCAACAACGCAAAGGGGCTGTTTACAGACAGTACTATCACTCCGCTGTTCTAATAACCGTTAATAACGTTAAGTTACTTAGTTTAATTATTTTGAGACAAACTAGCGCAGAGATGGACCTGTTTCCAGTGACATTTGATCTTAACTATGAGTCTGATTCAGAGGAGGAAAAAGAGGAGGAAAGACACACATCAGCGCAAACCATGTGTGCCTGCGGCCTCGTGCCTACGACCAAATCACACCAGTGCTGATATTTACAAACACAGCACGACCTCGAGTGTGATATTGCTTAAATAGTTATGACTTAAGATGTGATTTTTTTTGTTGTAGTTGTTTTATGTCATTCACATGAATGTGTATGTAACTATCTTTCCATGTTTGGGTCCACACACTCATGCGTGTACATACAAATGTGGTTACCACGTTACCACGTATTCCAGTTGTTATATAATGTATCTGCCAACTTAAACTTAAACTTTTTCTTCTTTACCCTTTCTTTTTCATTCTTGTATGCTAAATTATCTTTAAAAAATTCAAAAAATGCAAAAAAAAGAAGAGAGAGAGAGAGAGAGAGAGAGAGAGAGAGAGACATAACATGTAGGTTAACATATTGTTAACCTACAGTCATGCCAATAAAGCTTATTGAAATTGAAATTGAAAAAAAATTGAGAGAGAGAGAGAGAGAGAGAGAGAGAGAGAGAGAGAGAGAGAGAGAGAGAGAGGTGGACTATTGTGTTTGATTTCAGATTATTTAATGATACACTGGACTATTTTATATTTTATTTATATAATATACATCTGGACCAAACTGTTGAATTTCTCTGTGCAGGTGGGCGCCTGCATAGTGAACCAGGAGGGTAAGATTGTTGGCATTGGTCATAACGGGATGCCCAATGGCTGTGATGATAAGTTACCGTGGTCCCGGAAAGCTGACGACAAGCTCAAGACTAAATACTTCTATGGTGAGAATACATGCACACACACCCCTTGCTTTGATTTGAATTTTGGACAGTCTGATTCCCGAAAAAAAAACAAAAAACAAAATGATAATAAAGAGTTTGGTCGAAGAAAATGTGCACATACAACAACACAAAAACAAAGTGCTCCTGGTTTCATCCACCACAGCACACGACTCCATACTCCAGGATCCTGACACACTGATAAAATAAAAATAGAACAAAATAAAAATATATAGGAAATGTCTTTAGTAGGGCTCCAGCAAACAATTATTTTCATTATCAGTTACTCAATTTTCATGGTTAAACAATAATTAGCTTAGTCTATACAATGGCAAAACCAAAAGACATTTTTGATTGAAAAATGACTGAACTGATTAATCAATTATCTTAATAGTTGGCAACCAATTTTCTTTCAGTTGCCTAATTGATTAATCGAGGAATCAGTCGTTGCACCTTTGGCATTGGTGCATCTCTTTACTGAGACTGGGGTGTCTTCATGACTATGAGTTAGTCAAATGCCTTCAAACAGTGTTGTGTTGTATTGTTATACCTGCTCTGAACTTCTTCAGTCTTGCCCCTGACAATTACCCCCATACTATAATAATACTGACACTGACAAAATAAATGAAATTAAACATTTTTAAACAAAAAACTAAACTGAAACAAGCAAACCCACTCTGGAAACTAACTGAAATTAAACTGCTTTGAAAAGAAAAATTAAAAACTAATGAAAAACACAAAACTATAATAACTGAACTGAATGCAGAAAAGACTGTAGTTTATTAGTTAAAACTCTAAAACAGCTCTCACTCACTTTCGTTCACCCCAAAATCCAGAATCTATATTTTTCCTCTGGCCTGTGGGGCTGTTTGTCCTTCTAGATTTGTTGGTGTGAGTTGCAGAGTTTTGGAGATATCAGCTGTAGAGATGCTGCCTTTTCTCCAGTATATGGAACTAAACAGCACAAGTCTGAGAAGGCAGACATCTCTGTGACCAACATCTCCAAAACTCTGCATCTCTCACCAAAACTCAGCAGTTCAGCTCAGTACTTGAGTAGTTTTTCCACCAAATACTTTCTTACTCTTACTCAAGTAATTATTTGGATGACTATGTTTTACTTTTACTTGGGTAATATTATTCTAAAGTAACAATACTCTTACTTGAGTACAATTTTTGGCTACTCTACCCACCTCTGGTCTTCTATACAAACAGAATTCTTTGTCTGATCATAGGGCTAGAGGAAAGGTTAAAGGGATAGTTCACCCAAAAATGAAAATTCAATCATTATCTAACCACCTTCATGCTGACTGGAGGTCAGGTTTAGTTTTTTTTAGTCCACAAACACTGCTGGTGTTTCACAGGAAAACAGTGTTGCAGAATCTGGTGTAATCCAAGTCTTCTAACACATCAACATACCATGTTGACTTGAAAGACATCATGTACACCATGTTTTCAGCCTGAATCTTCACTGCAGATCCTTAGCTTGGAGCCACGTTCAAGTGCATGTGCACACGTCTGTGTGGTGTGATCGTGTGCAAACAGCATGTTGGGGCTTTAGGAGACTTGGATTACACCAGAAGAGAAGTGTGAAGGCATTTTATGTTTTTGGGAGGTTGTTTTTTCCATTTGAAAACTGGAAAAGGACTAAAAAAAACAAAAAACCCAACCTTCATTATGCATGAGGGTGAGTAGATAATGACTGAACTTTCATTTTGGGGTGGACTGTCCCTTTAACATTATATTAGAATTAGAATGTATCCAGAGGATGAATGCCATCAGCAGTCCATGGTACTATGGTTGATCTCAAAGCATTTTAAAAACTCAACAGCTGCTCCCTGTGACTATGGCAAGAATAGATTCTATGAAAATTAATAATGGTTAATAACATTTTTAAAGTTTCGTATCACTATTGTGGGTCTAAAGTTATTCTTTCATTCTCCAGTTGTAAAAATGTGTAGCCATACACAGATTGAAAAAAACTGTCATCAGTCTTATAGGCAACATCTACAGCTCAGTACATTCTCCTCTCACGAAAATAGTTGCAACTCCAGACAGATTTATTTTTTTCTTTTTCAGCTGAAAACAGCTGGATTGACAGTAAAGGTTGCTGACTCTAGCAGTGGACAGACCACAGACCTGGCTGTGAACAGTCTTTCCAACCAAATACAAAATCTAATGAAAACTGTCCACTGGTTCTGTATTTCTAATGACTTTATTTCTCCAGTGTGATGGAAAACACACACCGTCCCAGCAGGATCTTGTATTTCATGTTTGCACCGCCTGTCTCCAAAGGTTTAATTATGGCTGCTATTTGTATTCACATGTCTTTTGAGGCTTGTTTGCAGTTTGACCTAATTAAACATATAACAATAAGATTTCTGTCCCACAGTGTGTCATGCAGAGATGAACGCTATAATGAACAAGAACAGTGCTGATGTGAAAGGCTGCACCATGTATGTGACTTTGTTCCCCTGCAACGAGTGTACCAAGCTCATCATCCAGGCAGGTGGGTGTCGACAACACACACACTCTCTGTTGCACACTCATAGGAATCATTTAGTTTAAAATGCTTAAAGTTGGAGCTAACTCTGTGCATCCATCCATCCATCCATCCATCCATCCATCCATCCATCCATCCATCCATCCATCCATCCATCCATCCATCTTCCGCTTATCCGGGGCCGGGTCGCGGGGGCATTACTGCTGCCGCTGCACCGATCCGCCTGTCAATCTCACGCTCCATTCTTCCCTCACTCGTGAACAAGACCCCAAGATACTTGAACTCCTCCACTTGAGGCAGGAGCTCTCCTCCGACCCGGAGGGAGCAAGTCACCTTTTTCTGGTCGAGAACCATGGCCTGGGACTTGGAGGTGCTGATTCTCACCCCAGCCGCTTCACACTCGGCTGCAAACTGCCCCAGCACATGCTGAAGGTCCTGGCTTGAAGGAGCCAACAGGACAACATTGTCCGCAAAAAGCAGAGATGAGATCCTGTGGTCCCCAAACCGGACTACCTCCGGCCCTTGGCTGCGCTTAGAAATTCTGTCCATAAAAATAATGAACAGAACCGGTGACAAAAGACAGCCCTTCCGGAGTCCAACATGCACTGGGAACAGGTCTGACTTACTGCCAGCAATGCGATCCAAGCTCCTGCTCTGGTCATACAGAGACCGTACAGCCCTTTGTAGAGGGCCCCGGACTCCATACTCCCAAAGCACCTCCCACAGAATACCACGAGGGACACAGTCGAATGCCTTCTCCAAGTCCACAAAACACATGTGAACTGGTTGGGCAAACTCCCATGAACCCTCAAGCACCCTGCGAAGGGTATAGAGCTGGTCCAGTGTTCCACGACCAAGACGAAAACCGCATTGTTCCTCCTGAATCTGAGGTTCGACTATTGGCCGAATTCTCCTCTCCAGTACCCTGGAATAGACTTTACCAGGGAGGCTGAGGAGTGTGATCCCCCTATAGTTGGAGCACACCCTCCAGTCCCCCTTCTTAAATAGAGGGACCACCACCCTGGTCTGCCAGTCCAGAGGCACTGTCCCCAACTGCCACGTGATGTTGCAGAGGTGTATCAACCAAGACAGCCCTACAACATCCAGAGACTTGAGGTACTCAGGGCGGATCTCATCCACCCCCAGTGCCTTGCTACCGAGGAGCTTCCGAACTACCTCAGTGACTTCAGCCCGAGTGATGGATGAATCAACCTCTGGGTCCCCAGCCCCTGCCTCCTTTACGGAAGGCGTGTCAGTGGGATTGAGGAGATCCTCGAAGTATGCCTTCCACCGCCCGACAATATCCCCAGTTGAAGTCAGCAGCTCCCCACCTCCACTGTAGACAGTGTTGGCAGGATACTGCTTCCCCCTTCTGAGGCACCGCACGGTTTGTCAAAATCTCTTCGAGGCCGACCGGTAATCCTCCTCCATGGCCTCCCCGAACTTTTCCCATACCTGAGTTTTTGCTTCCGCCACTGCCCGGGCCGCAGCACGCTTGGCCTGCCGGTACCCGTCAGCTGCCTCAGGAGTCCCATGAGCCAACCAAGCTCGATAGGACTCCTTCTTCAGCTTGACGGCATCTCTTACTTCCGGTGTCCACCACCGGGTTCAGGGATTGCCACCGCGGCAGGAACCGGAGACCCTATGGCCACAGCTCCAAACGGCCGCGTCAACAATGGAGGTGGCGAACACGGTCCAATCGGACTCAATGTCTCCAACCTCCCTCGGGATCTGGTCAAAGCTCTCCCGGAGGTGAGAGTTGAAAACCCCTCTGACAGAGGGTTCCGCCAGACATTCCCAACAGACCCTCACTACACGTTTGGGCCTGCCAAGTCTCTCCAGCTTTCTCCTCTGCCAGCGGATCCAACTCACCTCCAGGTGGTGATCAGTTGACAGCTCAGCCCCTCTCTTCACCCGAGTGTCCAAGACATATGGCTGAAGGTCAGATGACACGACCACGAAGTCGATCAGTGACCTCCAGTCTAGGGTGTCCTCGTGCCACATGCACTGATTGATTGTTATGGACAAACCATGACTAGCACAGAAGTCCAATAACAAAGCACCACTCGGGTTCGGATCAGGGAGGCTGTTCCTCCCAATCATGCCCCTCCAGATAACACTGTCGCTGCCCATGTGAGCGTTGAAGTCCCCCAGTAAAACGATGGAGTCCCCAGTCGGAGCACTTTCCAGCACCCCTCCCACAGACTCCAAGAAGGCCGGGTATTCTGCACTGCCGTTCGGCCCATAGGTCGAAACAACAGTGAGGCACCTGTCCCCAACCCGAAGGCGCGGGGCAGCGACCCTCTCGTTCACCGGGGAAAACTCCAACACATGGCGGCTGAGGTGGGGAGCTATAAGCAGGCCCACACCAGCCCGCCGCCTCTCACCGTGGGCAACTCCAGAGTAGAAGAGAGTCCAGCCTCTCTCAAGGAGTTGGGTTCCAGAGCCCAGACTGTGCATGGAGATGAGTCCGACTATCTCTAGTCGGTAATGCTCAACCTCCTGCACTAGCCCCCCCCCCCCCCCCCCCCCCCCCCCCCTCCCCCCCCTTCCTCCCCC
>JAJHUR010057993.1:5107-24902 GCA_027495735.1 Lutjanus campechanus
TCAACACAGAAGGCTGTTTGTTCTCTGACAGCTGTAACGTACCACTGGGTGGAGCTTCCCACAGCTTCACACAGGGTGTTGAGTGCCAGCTCCATCAGCTGCTGCACCGACTCACTGATGCGACAGGCGGGCAGACACAGACTCCACGCAGAGAGCTGCTTCGTGTTCTCCATTATCACCTCCTCCTTCGTGGTGTCTTGCTTCACCTTCACCTCTGAACCTGGAGCGGGAAGCTTGGGAAGACGCAGCTTGTAGTCTGGTGTGATCTAACAGAGGAGGATTGAAAAAAATGGAAGAAATTAAACAAGAAAAAAAACATGTGGAGCTTTTAAACTTAAATTTTACTGAAAAAAAAAAGCTAAACCATGAATGTTTAATGTTTCCGGTTCGAAGGAGACACTCGACCGCCGCTCACACGTACTTTGACTGTGTTGTGCATCTTGGAGGTCATGAGTTTGCGGGCTGCCACGATGACATCTTTACACTTCTTGCTGGCAAAGTGACAGTTGACGTCTCGGGCGTATTTGAGCAGGTCTGTGGAATCACCCTGCAGAAACTCCATCTCCTTCAGAGACTTCTCAAACTCCTCTGTTTCCTTGATCACCTTGAGTTCATACAACAAAAAATATATTCAGTAAAAATGTAACTCTAAATATCTGACAATATTGTTATACTATACAAACTGCTGTTGGGTGCATACAGTGTTGTATTTCTCCAGCTGGCTGCTGTTGGTGGGGATGGAGTAGAGCAGACACTCGTGGATGATGCAGTGAGAAATCTCCTCCCAGATCAGATCCCCCAAGATGGTCGAGAGCTTTTTATCACCAATGGACACATCTGAAAAATAGAAGACATGTGATTTGCTTTTCTCAAGCTCATTGTGTAATATTTCATCTCACCAATAACAACACCATTTATAAGTTTAAAACTGAATCAAAGTGACATTGAGCAACGTTAAAGGGACAGTTTGGTACTTATCGATATGCCATCAAGTTTGGAGAAGCAGCACAGAGTTTAAGTTTCAGAGTATGCTATATTTAGTATATTTTCATTGCTGTCAGACAGCTTTTTTCGACAGGAAACCGCTGTTATTTAAGTCAAATTTCTCTCTCTCTCACTCAAGTGCCTTTTGCAAACAGTAATTTTATCTCACAGAACACAGGAGTTGCTGGGCTTCCTCTGCCTGAATCGGTTAGTTTAATCAAGGCAGTGGTAGACCAGCAACTCGTGTTCTACGAGGCAAAATGACTGATTCTGTACATGAAGGCTGGTGGAGCGATATTTGGCTTCTATAATTTCCTGTTGGAAAAGTTTGTCTGATGGCAAGGTGAAGCAGTGAAAACATTCTAAATCTAATGTAAACTTAAACTGATATTACATTTTTTTAGGTGGCTAAAATACATTTTGCTGTCCACAGCACACTGGTACTCCTGCTAATTCTCCAAACTGGGGACCTGCCGACCGTCAATACACTGACTGAGGATGAGTACCTCATACAACCACACTTCAAATAATCTGAACTATCCCTTTTTATATATATTTTCAATAAGGTCTCAGCCATACTGTACCTAGCAGGTGTGTGTGCAGCGTCTTGAGCACCAGCAGCAGTTTGCTGTAGACCTGTGAAGGAGTGGATCTCTCTTCTTGGCTCTCCTCCAAACACTGTAAGGCTAAGACGGTTCCTTCATCCTGCTGCTCCGTCACCCTCACCGACAGTGACGGGTACATCACCAACGGCTTCAACATCATCTTCAACAGCACCTGACCTGGACGACGACAACAGTGCTTTAGAGCCAGGACGAAGGCTTAATTAGCTGATAGTACCTTACTGCAAATACATCGGTACACATGCATACATCACCTGATAAGTTAAAAGAAACTGCAGAGGAGAAATTTAAAAAATATGCTAAGAAACAGTGTCCCGTCTATAGTTTTTAACTATAAACTGTCACATTCTGGTCACAATTCTCTAAAAATTATGGCGTAAATATCACATTAACCAGAATTAAGTATCTGGAAAGTATGAAAACATATAAAAGAATCTGCGTAATACAACTCTATGCTGCATGGTAAATTGTCCATAAATTACATGTCCCTGGATGCATCCTGATTTTGTTATACACACGCTGAGGGAATCTAGCAGCTAGATATCAGTACACATCAGACAGCATCTCAATATCATATAGTCGATTCCAGCAGTGGCACTGAGGTGAAGCGGTTTTAACTACAGGTTAATAGCAGCCAAGCAAAATGTCCAAGAAAAGCTTTCAGAGCGAGTTATCAATTAAATTCGACATTTAAAAAGATATACTAATATGCTCATTTAAAAACGTTTGTCACAATTCTCTAGAAAATGTGGTGCAAATATCACATTAACTGGAGTTAACTGTCCTCAAAGTATGAAAACACATTTAAATAGAAATGACTGCACGTTGAACAGTGAGCGGTGCTGTTTGCTCTTACTGAAGAGTTTGATCTTGTGCTGAAGGTCTCCCTGGATGGCCAAAGCTTGCAGGACGCAGCGCAGCAAAGCAGGTGGTTTTGATCCTCCTTCCTTACTGCAAGCGTGACTCAGGTTCAGCTCCACCTTCAGGAAGGACTGCAGACCTGCAGCCTCTGGTGGGACACAACTAATTGTCACTACTCATGTCTCAGACTGGCTTACTGTCATGTTTTTGCAACATACAAAAAAAGAGGAATGGTTTGCAGCCTGCACACTCTTACGTATGATCAGTCTCACATGTATACATGCATGTAAACATCTGACAAACATATTAAACCAGCTGTCTGACAAAGTCGTACCCTTTGAAGACGGTAACCTCCAGATGACGAGGCCCTTCCATTCATCTCCCAGGTGGTAAATTAAGTTTTCTCGCTGCACTGTCAGCTCAGAGCTGAGAGCGCTGAGCAACGGCAGCTGAGACGTCTTCCAGTCCTTCAGTGATTCCACACTGGCCTTCGCCTGGAAAAAAAAATATTACCCATCAATCACCAGGCTTGTGCAAACAGTCATATACATGTAGCACGTCTGTAGAAGTATGGTGTACTTCTATTATAAAAACATTTATACACAGGTGTGTGAGCAGCTCTTACTTGTTCCAGCTGGTTGGCTGCATCAACATACTTCTTGTCCAGTAAAGCTTTGTTGAACTCCTCAATGGCATTATGAAACTGAGTCAGACAGAAGATATGACAGACACAGACACTTTCAAAATGGACGTTTAAAACACACCTGTGTCTCTGCTAATACAATTCTGAGGGCCAGGCTTTTATTTAATGTCTGTCTGACACAAACCTATTCTGTTTCTTCTTCAGAACAATACATTTAATAACTTATATTATAATATTATGACCTCATTTGAGACAGAAATTAACACAAAACTAGACAGAATTACAATCCGTTTTTCCTCAAGAAAATGATTTTCAAGATGAGATTGTTTTTAGAGCTTATGTTCATCATCTGGCTACTGGAGCCAAAAATTTCTGACTACATATTATATTTTACTTAATAAATTGCCACGTATGTTGTACCTCTTTTAGGTGTCCAAGCATTGTTATGACGATCGTGTTTTTCTCCAGCTGCTGCTTCAGCTTCGCATACTCAGTCACAGCTACGTGGATATTCTGCTGCACCTGCGTCCAAACACACAAACACCAGACAGGTAAAAACTATGGAACCGCCGGTCTGTTCTGTTATTTCAGGGGACCTGGTTCGAGTGTTGTTTTAATTTAAAAACAGTTTCACACATACCTCATTCTCAATACAGTTTTTAAGGACATCCATTTCTTTGGAGACCTCATCAACCTGTACCATCAGCTCCTCGGCTCCTTGAAGACTGGGCAGGAAGTCAGTATATCTCTTGTTTATCATGTCACACACTTCTTCCTATGAAACACATGAAGAAATCAGAGGTGAGAGATAAATTGTAATGAGGTATAGCTTGGCATAGCTTGTGTAAAATTACAGCCAGTATAAGTATGTCATAAGTGTCCACCTGTAAAACAGTAGTTGGCGTAAATATACGGTTAATTACACTGGTCTGTACACATGACGGCTTTACATGGGCCTGAATACTCATTTACAGAAAACACAGTGCTATAGTGTTTTTATCCTAAACTGATGAACAGTTTCATGCAACAAATTATGGCTGATTTAATCTTCTTAACAATGTTTACACAGGAAAACACGCCAACTAAACAACACAGAGGCAATATACAACTATACTGATGATGAATCACAGCCAAGTTGAATTATTTAAAAACTGCATTCAATCAGAGATACTCCATTTACAGTAATAACACTAACAATAAAGTACAATATTAAAACACTGCAAGAGAAGAGGCAACTACAGAATGATTGCCATTTCATTTGAAAATTGATCATTTAAAAAATTGCTTTCAATGTTCTGTTGATCACTTCTGCCTGCCCTACAGCTCCTGTCAATACATACTTATGATAACACACATTTAGACCCACAAAAACGACTTAGTGGCCGTTTCGTTTGACAATATTCATGCAAACAGCTTTCATTCACAAAGCACAAGTCTCCAAAAAGCTTTACTTTAACAACTAATCTATTACTTGTTTGTGTTTTCATTTCAAGTTTCAATTACTGGGTTGTACATTATTATTTTTTCATTTGTTTTTTAAAAAAACTTTATTCTATTGATTTTTATGGATTGATTTTCTAAACAATGTAGCTGAAATATTTATTCTTGCATTTTATTTGATTTTTATTGTCATGTGAAGCACTTTGTGTTGCATGTGTGTATGAAAGAAACGCGTTTCATTGTGCTACTGTTATTCTCTGCGGCAAACCTGTGTCCTCTTATGTCTCTTTAATCATTTTAACATTTACTTTACCCTTGACGTTTCTGGACATGAGTCAACAGCAATGGAGTGGCTGTCAATTTTGGCTACTGAGATGCACTCATGGTGAACTTCATCCAATAAACCGACCAAGGAAACACGAGTACTGTTAATATAAAACTATACTGTTAAGATTACACATTAACCGACTGCTGTACAGTTTTAATGAATGTATTGGAGCCACGTCGTCAGATGTCAATACTCTGCACCACATATGGTTAACAGTTTGCTAATAGTCTTGCTAACGAAAATGCACTGAAAAAACTAGCTAGATGGCGGCTCTGTGTTAGCTAATGGTGGCTAATGTTTATTTACAACCAAGTGTTATTTCAGGGAGCACCGTAAAAGTTTACCTAATGTTAGTCGAAGTATTAATGAACTTTCATGTCTTCCCCTGTTAGCAGCTAACAGCTAACGCTAGTTCAAACTTTACTTAGCGCACCGTTAGCTGATGCTATGCTAGCTAGTGGATTACCTTTGTATCTTCCACCTTGCGCGACATTTTGCTTATTTTCCCGGACAGGTCCTCTTTCTCCAGTTTGCCAGAGCTGGCGAGCACTTCGGTCACAAACGACGCCATGCTGTAGTGTTACAATAATGTTATAATGTTCAACAAAACTGTGACAGGTCAGCACAACAACAACTCAGGACCCGCCAGGTGGTCTGATTGGCTCCGAGACGTCGCCGACTGGATCCTCCTCCCGCCTTCTTCTTCTTCGTTTTTAATTTGGTAACAGATTTCTACCAAACTGAACCACTACCGCCACCAAGTGTAACAGGAGTCTATAACATGCCTGCAGTAGTACATGTAATGCTGCAGTAACAAAAAACACAAAAATAGACATTTGATTAGCTAAAGTGATCGGTTATCTGTCCAGTGAGAGACGGGACCTTAGTTTCAGTATTTAAAAAAAAACAAAAAGTGCATTGTTTTCCTCTGAATTTATCCGAATAATTCTTAATTTAGCCTACCCAATAAATTAGCTGAACTCAGCTTTATTTACTGCACCTTTCATACAAAAAGTGCTTCATATTGCAAAATCAAAACAACAGACAGGAAACAAATAAAAACAACCAAATAATGATAAAAATGCAAATAAATCAAATCAAATCACATGCAGGGATAAGATTACAACAACACAAGAATAAAATGGAAGTTATTAGAATTAAGTAAAAGGAACACTGAGAAATAGAACACCAATGATTGAAGCATATAAAAGAGTTCCTCAGTTTAGGCACATATAAACAAAATGCACTCACACCAGAACGTTTATGGGACACATAAAGAACTTTTTTTTTTTTAAAGCAGTGGAGAACCTCAGTGATCTGTTTGGAACATAAAATGAAAGACAAAGCTTTATGAACAAGTAAAAGAATTTTAAAATCACTTCTAAATCAGATGGGCAGCCAGTGTAGTGTTTTAAGAAGTGGATTAATGTGATCAACATTCTGGGTTTTGGTTGAAACTCTGGTCACACTAGCTGTTTCTTTATCGACTTTTTGGGTAAGCCAGTAAGAAGCAAATAACAGCAGTCTAAATGGTTAGTTATAAAAGCGTGGGTGAAAATTTCTGCATCCTTTTGAGTTAAAAATAGCCTGACTATAGCAATATTTCTAAGATTTAAAAAGTAAGTTTTCATCATTTTAAAATGAGAATTTACATTTTAAAATGAATATATGATTTTAAATAATAATCCATAAAAATAAAAGTATGCTTCATGAGGGAGTGTGAAGGATAAATTTAGGAGTCTCAGTCTGACAAGAACACCTGTTAGTAGTGAGGTCCCACTCAAGCCTGAGGATAGATGTGCAATGAAGGTACAATTTTTATTTTGAGGATTTAAAGAATAAAGAATGGAAACTTTCTTTTATATTAGCATGGTGTCACTGTGTTTTGCTGTGATTAGTAGGACTATTATAGCTTTGGACTACAAATTTTAAACACAGGAACAAAAAAGTGTAACATACCATAATTAATTAAACTATGCCCCAATTCCACCCCAGTTAAAAAAGCTGGTTTATCCAGGCTGAGTGCTGTACAAGTTTTAACTGTTGATCTGTCCATTAATAAATATAAAATATAAATGAAATTTAAAAATATATACAAACCATTCAGCACTTCAAGCTTTAAATAATTTAAATATATGTAAACTGTATAATTGTACATCTCGTTTTTCTTTATTTTTTCACTAGGCTATATTATTTATTATTTATTGTGTGTATTGCTGTCTATGATTGTTAAAATTTAAAAGAAATGAAAGTAAAAACCGTTTTAGTGGTAGGAATGTATGTGGGTTTTTTTTTTTTTGCCTCTTTTCCATTTAGAGGTACTGCTCCACTCCAGCAGGTGGCGGTAATACACGTATAAGTTGGTTTGCCAACCGCCAAAATATTCAAACACGAAGAAGAAAAGCTACCGTATCTCTATGGCAACGACAACTATCCGTTCGCCCGTGTTTTGTGCTTGACTGGGAGCTTGTTAGCTTTAGCGGTTATTTACAATATCAGCTGTTTCTCTGTTTACATCGGTGTCGCTTACATTTGCAGACGCTGCTAACGGTTAGTTAACAAATTACAAGCCGAGAACACAAACGACAAAAAGCTAGCGTTAGTCAGGAGCGTTAAAACTCCAGCTAACGAAACATGCTAATGTTAGCTAACATCAAAACAAAAACGTTTCGTACTTACTGAACACTGATGGCAGACAGTTGGAACACAGACGCCGGAGAGGCTGTGTTTCGGTCCCGGGATGATGTCAAAAACCTGAGAATAAAGTAAGTAACCTAGCTGATGGTAAAGTTAACATTAGCTTAGTTAGCTACTAAAACTCTTATGTGCTCAGAAGGGTGCGTTAGTTGCCGTGTTAGAGTTTTTCCAGTCTCAGGTAATTTCAACATGATATCAATTTGTTTCTCCGCTTTAGGGTGCGAATAGAGAGAGTGACCTCCACCGCAGCTCTGTCTCACCACCTCCAGCAGCAAGTCCTGTCCCAGCAAGACAGAGGAGCGATTGAACTGGAAACCCTCACCTCACAGGGACAGACAGGTACAGGTATATCTACTGTAGGGAAAAACCACTGATGATGATGGTCAGAGGAGAAACCCACCACTGTACAGTCTAACAATTTTCACTTACCCACATTAAGTTCTTTCGCCTACTTGTCCTCATATTTTTCACCATTTACATCAATTTGCTTTACTTGATTTTTAGCATTTAACGTTGTGATTTTCCTTATTTCTCTGCTTGACTTTAAAACTTGTCAGGGAAAGATAAGATAAGATAAGATAAGATAAGATATTCCTTTATTAGTCCCATAGTGGGGAAATTTCCAACCAGGAAAACTGTGTGAGTAATTATCTGATTGGCCTGAGCTTATGTTGTCAACAAGAAGTAATACATACCAGGGCTGCAACGATTAATGGATTAACTAGTTATTAATTGACCATTAAATTAATCCCCAACTAGTTTGATAATTCAAACTAGTAACTAATTAAATCAACATTTTCTGATTTTAGCTTCTTAAGTGTGAATATTTTTTGATTTCCTCGCTCCTTTATGACAGTAAAGTGAATATCTTTGGGTTGTGAGTAAAATAAGACATTTGAGGACGTCGTCCTGGGCTTTGGGAAACACTGATTGACATTTTTCACCATTTTCAGACATTTTAAAACAAACAACTATTGCCTGATTAATTGAGAAATAAATCGACTGATCAGTTGACTATGAAAATAATCATTAGTTGCAGCTCTAACACCAGAACAGGCATTTAAGCATTTAGGGTGTATGTTTCTTTTATTTATATTCTAATAACTTCATATTTCTGTTACTCTCACCAGCTGATAATGAGGAGGAGCTGGTGGTCGGCTGGCAGGAGAAACTCTTCAGTCAGGTAGAACTTTGAGGTTTTAGTTGGGATGCAAGATAAATATCTGGGCTGATTAAATTAAGAGCCCATAATGGGACATTTTCTTGTTGTTTATTATTACAATAATGAAATTATAGATGCCACATGTTGGCTATAATAATATCTGATTTGACAGATTATGTCAAAACATTTAGCTTGAATTCTCAGGAAAAATGTTCTATAAAATGCAAATGTTTGTGAAGGTTTTTGATATACTTTACTAGAGGAAATAAATGAACATTTTGAAGAACTGTTGAATGTTTTTGTAGTTCTTTTAGTACCATCTTCTCAATGAGATTATGATTGTAAACTTCCTGCAGCTCAAAATGCTTTAGATGAAAAAGAAAACAACCTGAAGATTAAGAATTAATGCTAATATTGCAGTTTTGGCTTTACTTTTCCTTACAAAAATCTACATTTATCTCTGTTTTTCCTGTTATGAACTCCATCTCCTCACCATTTCTCTCTGTCTGTGGTCCCAGTATGAGATGGAGCTGTTCCAGAACGAGGGAGCATGTCAGACCCCTCTGGACCGTCAGTACCACACAGAAGTCAGGGCCTTGAGCAAGGGCAAAGGCCGACGAAATCACAGGATTTTCACATACACCGATCATGACCGCTACACCAGCTGTCTTCCATTCCACCAGCTGGTAGGTCATACTGCATCCTACAGCGTCAACACCATCATCCAATAAGTCACATTACACTGTTATGTTTTTGTATACAAAATACATCAAATAAAAACGTGAAACCACAAATTAGACAATTCGACTATTTTTAGTAACTAGTTTGTTGTTTTTGATCCTTAAATCAGTGCCCCACTGAATTATTGACCACAACCGAATCAGCCCCCACATTCCTGGCTGAAAGGATGGCCAACGTGAGACACAGACGGCAGGACAGACGCGCCATGTAGGTGAAGCAGCAGCTCACTTGTTTTAATGGATGGACAAACCAGATGAGGAGATTCTGTTTTCTGTTTGCCAATTCCCAAAATCTATGTAATAAGAGTCTCCCCCTGTAACTAATATCCTCTCTGATGAACTTACAGAACTTCTGTCAAATCGTTTCTTTCATCTAAATGATGCTTTTTAATCCTCAAAGACAGAACTTGTAATGTTTGATGTTTGAAACAGTCAAGTGATGTGATGAGATGCTTTGACATATTTTGCAGGGATTTTAACGTCCCGAAGTCAAAGATCATCAACTGGGAGCCCACAGAGGAGTTTGTGAAGAGCAGTCATGTGGTGAACAATACCATGCAGACCATGCACATCATGGGAGACCTGAGCCCCCCTGGAAGGTAAGACCGCTAACACAAAGACCTCATTTCCATTCACTTCAGTTTTTATTGTCCCACATCAGACACATCCATCAGTTTCTATCTGCTATTAACCTGTGATCTGTTCTTCAAACCTCAGTATGTGAATTATGTACATTTAGCTGTTGAACTTTCTGTACACGTGTGTGTTACAATAACCATACTACCATACAATTTAGTCGGCCAATCAAAGATTTATTATGGCTCAAAACACAGTGTGTCAAAGGCTGTGTGCTAAAAATACCAGGATGTTTTACTGCATCTGGTCGCATTTTGCAGTAATCAGGCCAGCGTGCTTTTCTGGCTGTTCTGACCCACAATCCTCTGTACAGCAGAGCATAAATAGTTAAAAGGTATAAAAGGTTCTATGCTGACATTGAGGAGGTCAGTCTGGCAGCTCAGAAAATTACTGAGTGAAAGAATGATTTGCTATTAGTAGGTTTCATTCATTAAGATCTAACTGTGGATGTTCATGTGTGATTTTCTCTCTTTGTGTTTGCTTTCTCAGGCTTGGCCAGAAAGAAAATGAATGTTTGCTGGTAACAATAAAAGCAGACGGCTACGGAACCATCGTTGTAAAACCCGACTTCAACAAAGGCAAAGAGCCCTACAGGTACGTTCTCAACCTGTCTGGAGACGCTCTGTAGCTCCACTATTTACAGATTTCATATCAGCATGTTTTAAAACAACTGTGTGACCTGTTTAAGCTCACTGGTGTGGCAAGAAGCTCATGGAACAGCTTGAAGTATCTAAAATATCACAACAAATCCTGGATGGATTGTGATGAAACAGTTATTATTAGGATAAAGGTCGTATGTTTTTTTTTTGAGAAATGAAAAGAAAACCCATCTGGTTTGTGTGCCGTTGTGCAGGATTGTAACAGAAGGGGAGAAGAGGGAAGTTTGGCGTCTCACTTTGGAGAACGTGTCCACAGACATGAAGTCAGAGGAAAAGGAGCGGGAACAGAACATGTACAAAGATGTGAGTTCATCTCCGTCACATTTCCTGCAGGTCCAGAAAAGAATCAAAGAATATAGCTTTCAATGATCATGTTCATATCACTGATTATTTTTTATCTCTGTTTATAGCTTTATGTACGACACAAAGAGTACCTCAGCAGCCTTGTTGGGCAGGACTTTGAGATGGTAAGTCATTTAACTAATTGTCACTGGAGCAGAACTTTGTCTAAAAACAGGAACCAGTTCCCATCATGTTTCCTCAGAGGCAAAGGTCAAATTTACCAACCATAAGACCTAAAAAAAGGGAGAATTTTGAAACCAGGGGCTCATTTGACTTTCACTGACTTTGTTTCCTGCATTCTGGTGATTTTTAAGAGTTAAAATAACAAAATGGTAAATATCTGTTCCTTTTTGCCTGCAGATGACCCATAATTGACACTTATAAGCTGGCAAACATGATGGGACCACAGCCTGTAGCCTTACCGTGTCCTATTCCAAATCTGACTACAATCACACAAAAAATCAATATTTTGTTGTCGGAGTGGAAACAATAGACAGAAACAGATTGAGACAACAAAAAGGAAAAAAAAATGTGGAAATTTGTTATAAATCTGAAGAAATCCAGGAGATTTGGGCCCCCAGGAGGAAAACAGGAGAGGGCAATAAAAAACATGTGTCTCAAACACAAAGATATTCTGTTTACTCTCATATATGACCTCACATTTCAGAAGCTGGAACCAACATGTTTGATATTACAACTAAAACGATTGATCAGATATTACTAGACTAAAAAGAAATTAGCTGACTCACACTTTTTATTTTGGTTCACATAGCAAATGCTCTTTGACTCACCATGTCTCTCCCTCGTCAGCCTCCTGTAGGGATTCTTCGTTACCTGATGAATGGAGAGATAGGTGAGTAGCTGTGGTCATCACTACTGTTTATATTTATAAAACTCCTGTCTCTGGTGTTTAATCTGATTCACTGTCAGTGTGTATCTACAGTAGATATCAATCAGCACAATCCACCACCAAAAGGTCCACTTAAAAAAATCAATGTCAGTTTAAGTGTGCGCTACATTTAGAATATTTTTGCTGCTTTTTCACCATATTTTTACCTTTTAGAAGAGGAAACTGCTGTTATATGAGGCAGATATCTTCATTCTAAAGCAACTAAGATAGTAAAAAATAGTACAGATAGAAAAGAGAGTGAGTGACAATAGAATACTCAAGAATAAAGATAAAATAGAAGAAAATATATATCAAAGAATTAAAAAATCTAGTATATAAAGTACTAAATTTGACAAAACTATACACTCAAGGTTATATACGCTATATACACCTTTCCCTTATACAGATGTATGGAAATGTTTGTATCTATGGACATATATTGTATATGGGTATATATGAAAAGCTGTGTAGGATAATTGCACACAAGTTGTCATACACACGTGGTGTGTAACATTATAATGAAAAGAAAAACAATGTAAACATTGTTGCCTTGCAAAGGCAGATTGGATTGCACAGAATTTTCCAGTGAGAATTTCCAGTGGAACAATATATATTTCACAGAAAAAGATTTAACAGTGTAAATACAGTATATTTCACAATGTAAAGTAATGAATGAGTAATGTAGCGGACAGATAAAGGTGCTGCATGAAGTCATGCTGCTGTTACAGAGTCTGATCTGCAGTAACGTTCCCTCTTGACTCCTTTTGCAAAAACAGTTGCAGGACACACGAGTTGCTGGTCCACTGCTGTGTTGATCTGTTGGCTTGTTTGTGTTATTGTGTGACTTTTGTGTTTTAAAGGATTAATTTGGATTTACAGAAGCCACACAAGAACACAAACAAACTAACAGACTGAACACTGGTAACCCAGGAACTCTTGTGTTCTGCAAAGTAATATTTTTTTGTGAAAGGAGTTTGCTTACGTAGAGAGAACGACATTTGACTTTTGTATTGGTGGTCTGACAACAAGGTAAAACACTGAAAATACTCTAAATACAGCGTGCATTTAAACTGATATAGATTTTTTTTAGGTGTCTAAAATATATTTTGCTGCTGACATCACATCAGTACATTGGTCAGCTTCCTACACCGGTACTCCTGCTGCTTCTCCAAACATGGCGTGCTGACTGCCATCTACTTACTGTAGGTAATACACTGACTGTGGATGAGTTCTCCACACATCCCCACTTTAAACCTCCTTCTTCTTCTCTTTTCTCAGTCTCAGCCAAAGGCTTTGAATATGATAACTTATACATCCACTTCTTCATGGAACTGCCCAACAGTAAGTTATAATAATAACACTTTCTACACTGTGATCTTCAGGTGTTGTTGAGACTTTTTAAAATCAGTCAAACTAAACTCAGTTTAACTCTTCAACTTGTATTATTGTCGTTTGTTTTAAGACTGGTCCAGTTTGCCATTTCAGTCCCTCTCAGGAGTTACTCAGACCTGCCGGACCAAAACATCAGGGAAGGTGAGAGAACTGTACAGTTAACTGCTTCACAGCTTCAGACGAAGGCTGATGAGATTTATTAAACTTTCTCTCTGCCAACAGGACAATGTAGCCCTCTTCAGTTACCCCTTCAGCTTTGAGGCTTTCTACATGTGTGAAAAAGAGAGTGAGGGTTGGTATCAGCCGACGTTGTGTTTAAAGAATTAGTTTCATGCATTAGTTCAGTGTTTTATTGATACACTGCTGTATTCTCCTTATTTCAGAGTCAGTCCCTCAGTGGCCAGTCCTCTACTTCAAGGTTCTTTCTCTGGACTCCTGGCAGCGCTATCGGACTGAAGGCTACGGCTACCTGCTTTTTCCTGCCGTGCCCGGTATGCTGCGTGTGCTGCGTGTGCTGCAAAGTTGCATCGCTCGTTAATCTGCTGATTATTTTCCCGACTCACTGGTTCATTATTTTTTTATTTTTTTTATTTTTTTCCTAGAAAATGTAAGAACACAGCAAAAACATTTTCTGACATTATAGAAGCTGGAACCAACAGATGTTTTTCATTTTTTACTTGAAAAATGACGGATCGATCACCAAAATCATTGCAATTAATTTGTTGTTGATTTAATAACTGATCAATTAATCAACTGTTTCAGCTCTAATTAACATGTGCAGAAGATACTTTTCATTTTAAATTTTGAGAGTGTTAAGATGTCTGTTAGCATTTGACACTGAAGTAATCACTATTTCACCCCCAGAAAAACATTTACATGTTTTGTAAATCATTTTATAAAATCTTTGGTCTTTATTTACCCACATTTCATTTTGTGTATGTGTATACTCTTGTTTTTATCAGGTAAACACACAGTAACATGTCACACGTGGAGACCCCTTGAGACGGGGACGGTCTCTGCACTGAGGCGCTTCTTTATCGGAGGTTCTCCAGAGCTTGAAGACCACAGCTACGTCAGAATACCCGGGACCTTCAAGGTGGGCTCAGGCCTCTGTGGAAGCTCTCTGGAGATGAAGAATGAATATATGTCATTTTCTCTTTTTTGCCTCTTGTCACTCAAAGATACACAGATTTTACTTGGATTTTATGTCCTGTAGAGCAAAAAAACTAAAATATTGTTTATATTCTGCTGCAGTATTTTCATGACTTGACTTTGCCCTTTTTTGAGTCCACTCCTTTTTTCATGTTACAAAGAAAAACAATTACTTTTTTTTTTATAAAACCAACATTAATAATCTCAAAATATAAGTAGAACTGCATCAATACTGTACAGAGTCACTCTGTAAATGATGGAAACCCAAAGTAGAATCTCTGCTGAGTCACCTAAATCAGATTATGTATCATTTCTTTGTAAGAAATATGCTTTATTATCACAGCATCTCTCAGAAGTATTTAAAGGTGTCCTGTGGGAGTTTCTTTAAAAAACAAAACAAAAAAAAAAAAAACAGTTATTGTCACAAAGACACTATAACACTATATTTTGTGTATATGTTGGAACCTGCATTTGTTTATTTTATGTTTCCCTTTATTAGTGCATAAACACATAGAATATAGACAATATTGACAACACAACATAAGAAAGCATTAGAAGGACAAAACAGCAAACAGAGGAAAACAAACGTTCAGTTGTACAAAGGAGGAGGTGCAGCAGCAGATATTCACCAGCAGAGGGTCGAGAGTCGAGCACAGACAGAGAAGGAGAACGACTCTGAACAAACAAAACAGCAAAAGCAATAAAATAGTAACAGTGATAACAACAATAATGATAATAATAATAATTAATTATCAGTAAGTAAGCAGAGATCTGTGTGGGTTTGGATTCATTTCAGGTGACTTGCAGGATGAGTTTGGTTTAACATCATTAATTCTCACGCACGTTTGTTTCCCTTTTTCTTCTTTTTTCTTTTCTTCTTTCCTGCACTTTTATGTCCATGTTCACGCTTGTCAACAATGATACTGATTTGAGTTTTCTTCTTTCACACATGGCTGCAGGGAGAGAGGCTGAGTCGCTTTGGCTTTTGCACAGAAACCACAGGAAGTGTCACCTTTAATCTGCACTGCATCCAGCAAGCCAGGTAAGTTCTGAGAGGAATCAACCGTATTGTGTTACACTCAGCACTGACGAGAGAAAAAGAGCGCTGCGTTTCTGTGATTGGTTTGCTCTGGATCTGCTCTGTGGAAGATGTATTATTGGGTCCAGACTACAACAATAAATCTGTGATATCATGTCAATCTCCAGCACCACAGTGAGTTTTTACAGAAGCTCCTTCTGATAGAATAATCCTCAGGAAAGAAATTTAGGCTGTATCTTTTTCTTTTTTTGATAAAGCTCAGGATTTTGTTTGTGTACAACTGAATGTTTTAATTCCCTGTACAGTAACTGTACACTGTGGTTTCATGGATCCATGTTGTGTATGTCTCAGGGCCTTTATTGATGCCACCATGTTGAAGAAGAGGAGGCAGAAAGTTTTCGACCAGCTGGGAGGATTCAGTCAGCAAGGAGCTGTTTGCACCATCCTGGGTAAAAGACACTCACTCAGAATTATTCAGTATTCCATGTAGCTCAGGGTCTGGAGGTTTAAACATCAGCTCCTCAGTATTCAAGTGTGTTCCATTGCTTATGCCCAGAATATTTAAGATGTAGATTTCTGCAGAGTGATGACAGTTTGTATGAAGATTTCTGGGTTGCAGCAGCAGATCTGTGGTCATAAGACTGGAGGTTTGTTCTGTGTGATGACCAGTGGAGCCAAAGAATTCAGAAAAACATGATGAACAGAAGCACTATTGTTCATTTATTTTGTGTGAAATGACAAGAAAAATATTAAGCAAATAAACGTTGTTATTATCTATTCATTTTTCACTGTGTAGTTACCATTTTCATTATGTATTTTCTCTGTCAGAGGCCTTTCAGAGGGCCAGGAGAAAGATGCAGGAGGCCCGAGAAACTCTCCCCAGAGATCTCATCAGCGCCACCTCCCAGCTCCAGATCGAATCCTCCGCATAGGCATGAAAAACAGCCACGGACTGTCGTAAAAACAAAACAAAACAGCCAAATGTCTTAGGACGTATTATTATTTTGAGGTTTAGAATAACAGAAACATTACCATCAAGTATGAGTTGCCATTTAAAATATTGCACATTTACTGTGTTTTGATGGAAAATGATAAAGTTTAACAAGTCAGAGAGAAGAAAACAGTGTCTGGTGTCTGATTGCTGTTTATTCTCTGTAAAGACATGTTGGGCGATAAATCAGGTCATTATGATAATGAGGAGCAAAGCCCGTATCTCAGTATGGTGTCACTGTGTTCTTTGTGCAGCCACTGTTTGTCTCAGATTTTAAAAAATAGTCTGGTTTTCAGAGTTTTAGACAGTGACAGCTTGTGAAACTAATGTAATAACTTTTTTAGATTTTGATTGTATATTTATTTTTAACATCATATTTACATTTTCTGTAAAATAAACTTTTTATAAGGAGTATTTTTGTGCATTTTTCCCTTGTAATTAAAGCGACATTAATTTAAATGTCATACAAAACTATATGTTCTGCATGTGCAGTTAAGGGCCAGATAAGTTTTGTGTACAGGAGCTATAGGTGATCAAGTCCTTTTGTGGGTCAAAGTGTTTCTACCCTGTTTTCAGTGAATGTGAGCTGGATAATATTTAATTTTGTTGTACTTTTTGGACTTCAGTAGATTCTGAATAAAGTTATGATTCACAAACTGACACTTGTGTATTTTATAGTGTCATTTTAATACTCTTAGTTAAGTAAAAAATAAGTAAATGTAGTGGTCAGGATGATGACAGACATTTAGCCTCCGCTGTCAGGACATCATTCCAGAGATTTTCCTCTCGTGTTACATTCAAAGCTATGGGACATTGTGGGACAGTTAGCAGTCACGCCTAATATCCGATGTAATTAAATGCAAAACTCAGTCTCAGTGTGGATACGGCGCTGGCACTGATTTATATTATTTATGAACCTAAATGACAGCTGATCTGATTGATCTGTCCAAATCGCTAATGTTCAGTCGACTATGGGTGGAGTCACCGCCTCTTGTAACCTTGCTGTGTGTGGTGTGTCCAGTCTTTTGCGTACATATATAATGCCATCTTCACAATTCGCATATATAAATAATATGAACTCCAACTATAGTCGCCTATAAACCGTCAAATTAATCGAAGCACAACACATCCTTGCATGCAACACTTCCCCGCAAGCTCAAGAGGGAAGTTCTCCAAATTCCGATGACATTGAACGTTCCATCGCAATCCATATTCTCCATCTTCCTCCAACTAGGAAAGGGACCAACCTGCGTCCTACACCCTCCTCAACATTTTCCCGCTGATTTACACTCAACCAGGTATCTGAAATATTTTACAGTTCAACATTTCTGGAATGTTATTGCTATTCTGTGTGATTTCTTGTCGATCAGTCAGCCGGGCAGCTCATCACAGACGTTTACGTTAACATAGCTCCTGTCAGTAGCAGCGATGGAAACTGGGCCGCTGCTTACTTTTCTGTTTTGATGTCAGATTTTACGCTTTAACGTGTCATAAAAGTCACACCCGGCTGGAAAAGCTTGCCGATGCTAGTTAACCCATGACTGGTTTGGTTTATGACGTTAACTTGTCGTTATTAGCTCACTAGCATCAGTAGTCCAGAGGGTAACCGCTGGCGTTAGCGCTAGTTATTGAACCGCTGCATTTAACGTTAGCATGCAGTAAGCTAGCGTTAACGTTAGCAAAGTGAAGCTGATGCGGCCAACTAGGCTTCACAACCAGCACATTAGGCTTAACTACAGCTCAACAGAGGAACGAAAGAGATAAACACAAATCTAGCAGCTATAGTTGATGTTAAAACCATGGAATTAATAAAGATGAAGCGTAGCTAGCTAGTTGTATGTACGTGAAGATAAGGTCAGCTGTATGTAGCGTTAGCAGCTACTGTGGCAGATGTGAAGTTAACATCAGTTGACCTCAGTTCACTTCACACTGAAACGAAGCTTGACCCTTAAACTCAAACTAGTCACGCAAACCAACCCTGAGAAAGGCCGTTTGAGTATTTAACATTGGACATATTAGTTCACAGTGGTGGAAAGAGTACTGAATACCCGTACTCAATTACAAATACCGCTACATTGCTAAAATATTACTCAGTATAAGTAAAAGTACCGGTGCTAGAAAAATAGATCAGTAAAAGTACAAAGTATTTGTCACAAAAACTACTCAGAATATTAGCTACTTTTTAAGTTTTGGTATTTTATACATTATGAATAGAACTTAGCAGATTATGTGTATTTTCCTAAACCCATAGTTGTAAATGCTCATTTTAAGTCTAACTTTATGTTTCTTTATTCAACAAATGTCTCCACCAGGCAAAACAATGTCCACTGAGGTGCAATTACAGATCCATCAATCCATCAATACATATTATACAATCATATTATCCATCAATACATTTTTAATTAGTTAAATTCTTAACAATAATTAATTGATTAATGATTATTCATTCACATCCTTGCTCCAAACGTGCTGCTACACTGTTTAGTCTTGTTTTTCATTTGTATGTCTTTTTGTGATCAGATCAACTTATTGGCCACTAAAACGCAGATGAAAGGTTTTGATATTGATTCAAATTGTGGTCAGTATTTGTAATTAGTTACTTCCAGCCCTGATAGTTTATTACATTTGTTTATATCAGGGGTCATGGACAAAAACATTCTCCCGGCAGGTAAGAGGAAACAATATAACACAGAAGAAAACTTCATATTCACACACATATACACAATAACACATTTCACAAGAAAAACACAGCAGAATACAACATTTTAAATATTACATACATATAAACAGGTTGCCAACATCAGTCACATTTATGCTGACAAGACTGGTTTTGATACTTTTTAAAAAAAATCTGCATAGCTGCCGACAAACAGTACAAAACCCGTCGCCTTGTTGGAGTTAAAAGAAAAATATCACCTCTGTGGAGATACTGTAGTTTAGTGTCCACTGTATACTTTAATTCTCTGTGATCACTTTGTCTGTTTGTGTTGGATTTGTTGTCCGTTTATGAGAACAAATGGACAAACTTCAACACCCTCGTGTTGACGCAAACTACTGAAGGCGTGTGTGATTGCAGAATATGTCAATTCAAATGCACGGTCATGGTCACACGCAGCCTCCACTCTTCTTGGAAGTCTTTTCATGATATTGTTGGACTTGCAGCTACAGATTAATGGCTCCCCTCCAGCTGCATCAGCATTAGTTAAGTTGGGAAGTG
>JAJHUR010058071.1:1136-15291 GCA_027495735.1 Lutjanus campechanus
CCTGATCGTAGAAGATGACCATGACAAACACGCCAAACAGCACCGACTCCACCAGGAGGATGATGTAGTGAGCACTGAGAGGGAGAAAGAGACGACCGAACCACCGACACATCAGCCGACACAAAACTCAACAGATATTTGATCACTTCAAGACAATTTAATAATAATAGACAAAATAATTTTCCACTCACACTATCAGGTGCTTGCTGGGCGTCTCCTCTCCTTCTTTCTCTGCGTCTCCGTCTCTCTCGTTCCTTATTCTCCACACCCAGGCCGACACCACCAGCACCAGAGAGTACAGACTGGCCATGCCTGCACACAGATGCAACAAGAAGAAAGCAGAAGCAGAAGAAGAAGAAGAAGAAGACGAAGAAGAAGAAGAAGAAGAAGAAGAAGAAAGCAACATGAAAGATGTAACAAGACAAAAACAGAGATCGTCCTCCTCCATCCTTCTGCACACATCTGAAGTAACGTGTACAATAAGGAGCGGAGCCACATAAACATGATGTAGAATCATGTACTGTGCTGTATGTACTCACCCGTGTAGAAGAGAAACTGGATGAAATACTTCTGGTTTAGTTCTCCGACACAGTTGTTGATCCTAAAACACACAAATCAGGGAAAAAGACGAGAAGAAGTTGAAGATGATGAAAGAAAACAAAAAGAGAGAGAAAGAGATGACAAAGATTCAGGAGATGAAAAACATAAAAGCAGAGGGAGGAGAGGATGAAACAAAGATGATGGAGGATGGTTGTTGGTTTTTCTCACCAGGGACAGTGATGGTCCATGCGGCGTATACACCTCTGACACACACGGCAGTGATGCGCTCTGGGAGGTCTGTAGGTTTCACATCGACTGCAAACCGTCCAACCTTCACAACCCTGAAAACAGCAAAGCAACAGGTACAATTACACACACACACTGATGGATATTCAACCACAAATAATCCAGTTTCACACAACAGCAACACTCAAACATACGTTTTTCTTTCTTTTCTTTTTTTTTTATTAACATGTACATGTATAACACAATTTATAGACTATTTAAAGAGGTGACAACAAGCACAAAAGGCTGCAAACCACCTGTTTGATCTAAAGAATGTCTTCACACTTCATTTGAATTGTTACATTAACGCGCATTTTTGCGAATCTGTAGTTTGTTTGTTTGTTTGTTTGTTTTTGCACACATTTCTTCTTTATACTTTGAACATTTTCACATTCTTTGGTCAGTACTTTGCACATTCAGCGCTCTCTTTTTAAACACTGTGTAGCTCTTCATTTTAAAATACATATATATTTGAAGACATTCTGAAAAACTAACTGGAAATAAACCCGATTTCTCAGGTCAAACAACCACCACAAATCCCCAGAGCTCAGGCTGACATCCTCTTACAGATTGTTTTGTTCGACTGACATTCAAAAATGTAAAAATATTTAAATTACAAAGACAGAGAACAGAGAAAAATCCTCATATTTGAGAAGCTGCAGTGAGCAAATGTTTGCCATTCTTAACTGAATCTGATAAATCAGTTTTTCTGTTGATCCACTTGTTATTTCAACATAAAAATCATGCACGCAGCATAAAATCCTGAACCTTGTAAAACCTCGTAGCTGCAATTTTTAATACGCGTCTACAAACACTATAACAGAAGTAACTGAAGTCCCAGTTTGCACATGTCAAACAAATGTAAGATATTGTTCTTTTTAATCCACAGAAGTTAGAGAAAAACGACAGGATCAGGATCTGAACTGGCAGCAAATCTCCAACTAAACATCAAAAATCCCACATCCAAAGCCTCCTGAGCCACAGACTCACACGTCAGGTCAGGACAGTACGAAACACAGTCGAGACGACACGCTACAGACGTCTGTCATTAACCTCATGAGAACATGATGACAAGCCAAAAACAGACATAAGTACAGCTGCTGACATGTAAGTACAGAGTCACCATGAGACAAACACACAGTGGTTAATAACAGAGTTATAATCAGAGAAAAGCCTTCAGCTCTGTTTGTAGCTCTTGTACCTGCGTTATTATTGAATTTATTAAAAAAATACCTCCAAGGTTGCAACTTTTAATTCCCGGTTGAATAAATGACGTGTAGTTCTGTGATGTCAAATGGACACAATACGCAACATTTGAGACTTTCCTTGAACATTTTAAAAGTTATTTCTGGAATGAACGTTGGGTAATTGGAAATAAAATAGTCTGAGATGTGACTCACTCGCTCGTTCATCCGAGACGACTGCGAGCGGAGGTCTGAGAAGTCTATGGCTGTGTCAGGAAGAGGCACCATACCTGGATCGAACAACACGTAAAACATGCATTAAATCGATTTAAATCAAGCGTTTGGGTTCTTTTACAAAGTATTTCTCACATTTCCGTCTCGTTTTATTAACCAGTTACTGACCGGGGTCTGAGAAGACGGCTTTGGAGTGGCAGGCCAGCAGCAGCAGCAGAATCAGGTTGAACACTGATCCATGTAGAGTACACCACACACTGTCAAAATACAACAACAACAACAACAACAAAGACAAAACAACTTGTTTAATGAATGGAAATAAACATTATGTGATCCTCCACAACTGTTTTATTTATTCTTCTGTATTATGAAGTATTAAGAGTATCAGAAATCTGTAAAAGAATAAGAAAATAAATGCGGAAACAAAAAGAAACAAATAAAAAAATAAATACATAAGAGAGTAATTAAAGAGTATTGGAAGCATTTTCATTTATTTTCAGATTTATTTATTACATATTACATATTTATTCTTTTTTTTTTTAATTATTTAATTTTATTTTATTTATTTTTTTTATCCCTTTATTTTTTGTTACTCTTGTCTATTACTTTTGCTCTTCCATATTGCTTTTGTCTTTATTTAATTTATTACATTTATTCATTGTTTTATTTGTCTCTTTATCAAACACATTTTTTAATTTACTTATTCTTTTATTTTTTCACATTTTAAAATTTACTCATTTATCTTTTATCGCTCTTTCTTTTTTCACATGTTTTATATTTAATTATTTATCCTTTTATTAATTTCTCTTTATATATAAATGGCCCCTTTCAAAGTGTTAAATTCTGGTGCCTTGAAGCACACAAGATAATAATTTGTACAAGGAAATTATTATCACATGTAACAAGATAATAGCATCATTTTTTAGGACTTGATGGTCTCTCCTGTTAGATTTGTTGTAGGGAAATTTAAAACTTTATCATTATTATTAAGTATTCGATGACCTCACGTAAATCACGGAAACACACAAACACCTGTGAGGGTCTCTGAGACCTTTAATCTATAATCATGCCTCATATGTAATAAGTTTATCACATGTTTTGTATGTAAAAACATACAAAACTACAAATTAGAGCCCAGCCAATATATCGGTGAACTGATATTATCGGCACAATATTGGTCTTTCGCAGCATATATGTCGTCCAATATGCAACTATATGAAGACTTTTTTAAAACCAAACACAATACAGACATATATTTTGCTCTATTTGTATTTTTTAATCTATAATTGTTCATAATAATTAAAAAATACCAGTGAGAATTTACTCTTTCAGTGTCCTCATATTATTTTGGACAATAAAGGTTATTATTAAACTGTAAAATATCCAAATATCCTGCCTCCATTGCATGTGTTTGTGTATAAATTTTAAATTCTGTATCTTATACTCCCTATAAGGAATATTAGCTGATATATTGATATCTGAATTTCTTTTACACCCTAATACTGGTATCAGCATTGTTCCAAAGCATCAAGTATCATTAGGCTCATATTACAAATGTAATTAAGTAAAAAGTACAACACTTCCCTCTGAAATATAGTGGAATGGAAGTATATAATGCATTAAAATTAAATATACTTAAGTGAAGTACAAGTATATCAAAATCAGTACAGTACTTGAGTAATTATACTCAGTTACTTTACACCACTAGCCTGAGACTGTCACTGTCAACTAGGATAAAGGGTTAGAAACATAAACAAAAGTATAAATAATCAATAAAAACAAGCAGTGAAATATAAGACTGGTAAATCACAGTTCTGTCTCAGATATAAACTGTGTTTCGTTGATAAAACAAACAACAAAAGCTGCTGTAACGTGACAGTAACAAACAGCTGACTGACTGTTTTGGTGGATCAAACCTTCAGCTAGTAAACAAACGACAAAACCACATGTTACCAGCTGTCACCTCAACACAAAACCCTCACAAACACACACATAAATACATCCGAATGTGTGTTACTGTCAGAAAAACAAGTTTTGTTTGGATTCAGAGGAGAAAAACAAAAGCGTGAGGATGCTGCTGGTCAGACCTGTCTGCTGTCAAATGAATGGAGACAGCACAGGGAAGCAGGCGCCATGTCGGTTTTTTAACGGTTATAACGACATAAAAACACACAGTACCGACCTGTCGGAGTAGGCGGGGATGAGGACATACTGTATGACCACGTAGTCCGCGTAAAACACGCTGAAATAAGTTAAAATAAGACAGATAACGCCGCAGGGGTCTCGCCTACAGCGCAGCGACGCCATCTTCTGCCGGGCTCCGCCCCCCTGTCCCCCGCTTCCGGGTGACATCACACCGAAACCTGACGCTGCCTTCCAGGACCGTAGGAAATAATGATTAACTTTTAAAGGGCCAGTTCACACATCTATTTTGTAATATCTACAGTAGATGCCGGTCAGCACCACCTGAGTTTGAAGAAGCAGAGAGTATGGAAGCTAATCAATGTACTGCTGCGGACAGGGTCAGCAACAAAATGTGTTTTAGCCACTCAAAAAAGACCCACCTAAAATAAATAAATAAATAAAAAATCAATACCATTTTAAGTGTACACTACATTTAGAACATTTTTATGGTTTCATTTTGCCATCAGACAGCCTTTCTTGACAGAAAACTGCAGTAATGTAAGCCTCTTCAAAACCAACCAAACTCCATGGGCAAAATCAGTAATTTTACCGAGCAGAAGACAGGAGTTGCTGGTTTACCGCTGCCTCAATCTGTAATGTTGTCTGTGTCATTGTGTGAAATCAGTGTTTTAAAAGGTTAGTTCATATTCACCAAAGTCACACAATAACACACACAAAGTCACAGACTGAGGTAGCGGCAGACCAGCAACTCCTGTGTTCTGCTCAGTAAAATTACTGATTTCACCAGTGGAGTTTGGTTGGTTTGACAGAGTGATATTTAGTAGGAAGGAAATGTCAGTTAGTCTTAGGAGACTTGTAAAAGTGATATAGCCTATACATACAATTATTTACACCTCAATTTAGTAGCAAAATGCAAGCTAACTAGCAAGCTAATCTACGCCAATCGTTAGTTACCTAGTTAGTTAGCTTATTGCTAATTCTAGCAGAAAGCTTGCCAAGTAGCTACCTAATCTACTGTAGATTAATAGCTAGCTAGTGTTTAGCTTACATTGGCTAACTCAAGATGTGATTATAGATGCTTTTCCAGGTCAAAGGGAAACAGGAAATGAGAAAGTTGAACAAGTTTCTGCCCGATACCAAAACTACACAACTGTAGAGTAAAAAGCGGTGTGGTAAAATTAACGATCAATTAATCAAACTGACAAAATCTTAAAAAGTTTGCTTTTACAAACAATAACAAATGTATTTTAACCAGTCAAAATTTTATTTCCACAGCAACATGTTGCACGAAAACCTTTTTTTTTTCTTGTTAGAACTTTTTATAAAAGTTCACTTGAAACCCTTTCAAAAAGTTCTACCTAGAACCCAACACAAAAGGTTTAGAACCATCTGTGAAAGGTTTCACCTAGAACCCCCTGTGAAAGGTTCTACAGAGAACACTTTTATGGTGCAAAGGTTCCACCTACAACCCTCTTCTACCGCAAACCTTTTCATAATCCAAGGGTTTTATCTGGAACACATTCAAGAGGTTCTATGGAGAACCTTTTTATATTCCAACGGTTTTATCTGGAACACAATCAAGAGGTTCTGCTGAGAACCATTTCATATTCCAAGGCTTCTATCCAGAACATACTGAAGCAGTTCTATCGAGAACCTTTTCATATTCCAAGGGATTTATCTAGAACACATTCAAGAGGTTCTACTGAGAACCTTTTCATAATCCAAGGGTTTTAGCTAGAACACATTCAAGAGGTTCTTCCAAGGGTTTCATCTAGAACACACTCAAAATGTTCTGCCAAGAACCTTTTTATATTCCAGGGGTTTTATCTAGAACACACTCAAGAGGTTCTACCAAGAGCCTTTTCTCATATTCCAAGATTTTTATCCAGAACACGTTCAAGAAGTTCCACAGAGAACCTTTTTATATTCCAAGGGCTTTATCTAGAACACATTCAAGAGGTTCTGAGAACCTTTTTATATCCCAATGGCTTTATCTAGAACACATTCAAGAGGTTCTACTGAGAACCTTTTCATAATCCAAGGGTTTTAGCTAAACACATTCAAGAGGTTCTTCCAAGGGTTTTATCTAGAACACACTCAAAATGTTCTGCCAAGAACCTTTTCATATTCCAAGGGTTTTATCCAGAACACATTCAAGAGGTTCTGAGAACCTTTTTATATTCCAAGGGTTTTATCTAGAAGACACCTGGGTGGTTCTATCAAGAACATTTTTATATTATTGTACAAAGAACCCCTCTCCAAGGATTTCAACAATCCTCAAAGAACTGTTTCCTCTAAAACAGGTTCTTTGGATGAAAAGGGTTCTTAAAAGGAACCCACGACAATAAGGGTTCTTCAGAAGCAAATTGTTCTGAGTAGAACCACAGCCCTTCAGGAAGAACTCTTTCGGAACCCTTACTTCTAAGAGTGTAGCCTATGAAACATATGAACATACTTCGGATGTTATTTTGATAGTGAATCGATTGAATTTGACACGATCAATCAAATTCTTAACAAACGATTAATTGATCATAGATAGATAGATAGATAGATAGATAGATAGATAGATAGATAGATAGATAGATAGACAGACAGATAGATAGATGTAGTGACAGGACGTGAACACCAGGTGGCAGTAGACATCCTCACGAGTAAAAAACTGACATTTACACACTCTGTCGCTCCTCCCTTGAAGTAGGCAGTGACCGGCTCGTCATCATCTGCTCGTTTGCTCAACACTTTTTTGTTGCTGCAGACTCTCACAGGACGTGTGTGTGTGTGTCTCCCGTGTTTCTCTGTGTGTGTTTGTAGTTTGTTCATTTCTTTTTATCTGCTACAAACACACCGCCTCTTCTATCGGATATATTTCTTCACTTCTGCTTCGAAGTTCAACCTGTTAATTTTTTTTTTTTTTCGGAGGGGGGAGTTATTTTGTGGAAAGCTCGAAAAAGACAGAAGCAGGAGTCAAAAGAAGAAGAAGAAGAAGAAGAAGAAGAAGGAGGAGAAGAAGAAGAAGAAAAACAGAGAAACCTGGAGGAGGAAAAGGGCGTTCATACTTCGAAGTAACCATGGAAGTTCCTGGTATGCAGGTAAGCTGAAAGGTGGACTCGCTGCGAGCTTTTTGAAGGCTCGTTCGCTGTTTTTTAGTCGTCGTTACGAGCAAACTAAACCAGTTTATCAACACTGAAGGGGACATTGTGCAACCACGGGCCATTTCCTATATGTTTTAAAGTCATTATTACCTGTTTTTATGTGATATTTAACCTCCGGAGCGCTGAATTCAAATGAACCGTCCTCAGTCTCCGCACGCAGGGTGAAGAAAACTCTGTAATGTTCATATAATAGATCATTTTCTCACCATAAAGTGACTTTAATAGTTTTTGTGGTGCTCTGTATTGAGTTTATTATGAACTTCTGGTACGTATTACTTTATAATATCCGTACAGTATTCTTAAAGTCACATCTAGTGTGAATTTAGCTGCTCCAAACTGATTTTATAGTGACTTCATGATGTTTTTAGGTCTTAAAAACATTATTTTGGCACTTCTTACCAACTTAATAGTGATTGTAAGGTGTTTATATCTCTTAAAATAACTCTATAATATTTATATAATGGCTGATAATGTCATGTACCTGCTCCAGACTGAGTTTACAGTGACTTTATGATGTTTTTATGTCTTAAAATCATTATTTTGGCACTCCACACTCAGTTTATAGTGTTTATATCTCTTAAAACAACTCTACAATATTTATATTATGACTGATAATGTCACTTATCTGCTCCCAAACTGAGTTTATAGTGGCTTTATTATTTTATTTGTATTAGCAACACCATTTTGATACTCCATATTGAGTTTAGTGTGACTGTAAGGTGTTAATATCACGTTAAAAATAATTATGATGATATATAATGTCACTTAGCTGCTCTAGACTGAGTTTATATGGACTTAATGACATTAAAATCTCTTATAATATCCATATATTGACTTATATTGTGATGTTAGTAGTCTACACTACATTGCAGTGACCTAATGGTGTTCATGTCTCTTATGATGTCCCAATAATATTCACATAGTGAATTATAATGTGACTTAAACACTCAAAACTGAGTTTAAAGTGACATTATAATATGTGTATGTCTTAAAATGTCCTTGTTATGCTCATATAATGGATTATAATGTGACTCTAATACTCCATACTGAGTTTGCATGATGTTTATGTCTCTTAAAATAATTTAGTTAATGACTGATAACATCCCTTTGCTTCTCCAAGCTGAGTTTGTCTGCACTTTGTGCAACGCAGCTTAAGATGTCCTTGTACTATTTCAAAAATGATTTATAATGTGACTCTGGTGCACCATACCGAGTTTATAGTGACTGTGTGGCGTTTAAGTCCCTCAAAATAACTCGTACAATATTTGTATAACAACTGATGAAGTCACTTAGATGCCCCAAAGTGAATTTAAAGTTATACTGTGACACTTAATTCCCTCATATTATTACTATAGTGACTTGTAATGTGATTCTGTTACTCAAAACTTTAGTCTGTAGGGACTTTATGGTGTTTTGTGTTTTACAACATTTGTATAGTGACTTAAAATGTGACTTGATACTAAACAGTGATTGTGATGCAGTCTCTTGAAATAATTCAGTGACAATATAAAGTGAGTTTAGAGGAACTTTCTGATGTTTAAATATTTTTCTCCATATAGTGACTGACTTATATTGTGATGTTGGTACTCCATACTGACTCTGATATCCCTGTAGTGTCATTATTATGGCCCTTTATACAGAGTTTATAGTGTTTTTGTGATGTTTAAACCCTGTAGATGTCCCTACAGTGTGTCTAGTGGCTCCTGTTGTATTGACTGCATGGTAGTTATATGTCCTTGGATGTCCCTAGTAAAACTCATATAGTGACATGTAATGTCATATAATGTATACCAAACACACATGTATTTTTTATATCTGGAGAATAAGATTTGTTGCACAGAGCCTCTCTGCAGCACTACAGTACTTTATTATAATGCTGTTTTGTCACTTTTTTTCCCCCCATGATCAATAAACGGCAGCGTCTGTGATCTGGATATTGCACTTGACCTTATTGTGGTTTTGATGATATTTAAATTAATTGTGCAGCCCTACTATATATGGAGTTTAGAGTAAAATAATCAATGACTCTGGTACTCCATACTGCGATTAAAGGGATCTTATGCTGTTTGAAACTATTCCTATAATATTAATATAATGACTGATAATGTGAATTAACCACACCATACTAGATTTATAGGGACTTACAGTGACTTTATGGTATTTATGTCTCTTTTGATGTACCTATAACACTCATGTAGTCATTTCTAATGGGAATTTGGTGCTCAAAATTAAGTTTATTGTGAGCATACAGTCTTATAATACTTATATATTGACTCATAAACTGATGTATTCTGGGTTGTAGTGACCTCATGATGTTAAAATAATCCTGCAGTATCCATATAGTGAATTATAGTGTGATATTGGTTCTCTGTAATGAGTTTATAGTGGCCTAAAGGTGATTTATATTTCCTAAAATCGTCCTATAATATTCCTGTAGTGACTTATCTTGTGTTGTTGGTGCTTTATATCGACTTTATGGGGCGTATGTGTCGTCAGATGTCTCTATAATACTCTTAAAGTGAATTTGGCACTCAAAATTGAGTTTATAGTGAGTTTATGGTGTTTGGATGTTCCTTTAATATTCATATATAGACTTACATTGCGATGTACTGAGTTTATGATGCTTTATGACAGTGTTTCTCTCTCTTGCGATGCTCCTGTAGTGTTCTTATAGTTGCCTGCTCATGGTAACCTTTTGGCATTTTATTATCTTTCTAAAAAGGACTCTGTGTGTGATTATATCACAATATATTTTATGTAATGTTTCCACAGAGGCTCATTGACTCACAGATCTTATTTTAACTTTATTTATAGCTCTTTATCTTTAATCTGCTTTATGAGGGTTATAAACCGGCTGCTCTCACAGGGAGCTGGGTGTGTCTGTGATACACCTTTAGTGACCTATATCGTTGCTCAACAGTGACTTTACATTCATATATTTTACATTTACATGATTCAACATCGGATTTGTATTTAACTGAAGGTGAATCAGTATATAAACGGTGTTTCTGCCTCTATATAAGGTGTGTAGGCTGAGCTGAAGCTTGTTAATCCCTCTGTTCGTTCGCTCGTTCAGGCGTTCAGGCCTGCTCTCCTGTTTGGCCGGCTCTCAGGTGTGTCTACCTGTGGGACTGGCTGCCTGGCTGTCAGCTCACTCGCTCTGCCTGCTCTGTGCGTCCCAGGTGGGCGGGGCGGAAGTGTAGTCGAAGGCTGATTCAGTCAGCACACACCTGACACCCAGCAGCAGCAGCAGCTGCAGCAGCTCTGTGGCTGACAGATAGATGTGTTGTACCTGTGAAGAACGATCCTGATGATCGATAGAGCGATGATGTGTTGTTTAATGCTGCAAAGACTTGATTGATCGACTAACTGACAGAAGATATATTAGTTTTAACAGCTGATTGTTTATTTTTTAAGCAAAAATATCAGTTATATTGGCAACTAGTGAGGTTTTTCCACCAGCTCCAAACCAAAAATACCAATATTTTGAATCTCTTGTAGGGTTACAAATTGTAAGATCTTCCCTTGATCAATCATTGGTAAAACTAATAATCAATCGATTGATTAATCCTACATACAAAATCTTAAAAATGTTGCATATTGTGTTTTCCCTCCGCAATTAAAGTTTTATTTCCAGCATCACATCCACTCTTAGAAATAAAGATAATAAAGATAACTAGAACCATAAAACGTTCTTCAGTTTGTCCCCATAGCAGAACCACTTTTGGTTCTTGGTAGAACTGTTTATGAAAACTCACTTAGAACCCTTTCAAAGAGTTCTACCAAGAACCCAACATAAAGGGTTATACCTAGAACCTTGTGAAGGGTTTCACCTAGAACCCCCTGTAAGAGGTTCTACAGAGAACCCTTTTATGGTGCAGTGGTTCCACCTAGAACCCTCTCTGGAGTTTCTGTCCAGAACTTTTCCACCTCTCTATATTCCAGTGGTTCTAGCTAGAACACATGCCCTTGAAAGAGTTCTTCAAGGATTTCAACAATCTTTGAAGAACTATTTCTTCTAAAAACAAAGGGAAGAAAAAGGTTCTTTGGTTCTTCTTCTTAATGGAAACCTTTGTCTTACAAAGAACCTTTGACAAACACTTTCTCCCAAAAAGGGTTCTTCAGCAGCTAATTGTTCTGGATCCCTTTTGGAACCTTTATCTTTAAGAGCGTGGCCTGTGAAACACATAAAGAGCTACATATTTCAGATCTTTATTGAATAGTGGATCAATTAAAATTTACATGCTCGATTAAATTCTTAATGACTGATTAATCGATCATTGATTAATTGTCCCACAGCTTGCTAACATCTTGTCAGAAGACCAAAACGAAGCGAAAAGTAAAGTGAATATTGGACTTAAACTCACCAGACGTCCAGAAACACGACTCCGAATGAATCCTTCTGCTGCTGCTGTGTGTCCGCCAGATGTGTAAATATTAAAACCAACTGTACACGAGTGTTTTCACCACATCTGCTGAAGAGGTGACATGTCTGGAGCTGCAAAGATTAGTCAGCTAGTTGTCAAGTGTTAAATCAGCCCCTGAGTATTTCAACAACTGAGTAATCTGAGTGATCCTGCTCCTCTGCAGCAAATTCTCTGATTTTTAGCTTCCTAAATGTGAATATATTTTGGGTTCTTTACTCCTTTATTACAGTAATCTTAATATATTTGGGGTTTGTGGGCAAAACGAGACATTTTAGGACGTCATCCTGCGCTTTGGCGAAAACTGATCGACAGTATTCACCATTTTCTGACGGCTGTTAATCGAGAAAATTAACTGACAGATTAATCGACAATGAAAATAATATGATTGTTAGTTGCAGCCCTACTCTCTTTATAACAATTAACTGAATATTGGTAAACAAGACATTTTGAGGATCATGATTTTCTGACATGCTGTGGACCGAACAGCTGATCGATTGATTGAGAAAATAATCTACAGATTAATCAATAATGAGAAGAGTTGTTTGCAGCTCTAAATATGTCAGGGTTGTATTTGCAGCCCGTTAGATGACGTATTGGAATAATCCTGAGTTGCAGCCTTTGTTCTGTCATGTGTCTTTTTCCTGAACATCTTCCTAAAACAAAGAGACAGAGAAGGTCAGAGAGAGAGACAGGACTCGGACCTGTGACGTCCGAGTAACTCGGACCTCAGACCCGCCAGGACGCCCCCGTTTTTTCTTCTTCTTCTTCTTCTTATCACGACACGGCCCTGTTGTGACATCCCAACACTTCTGAAAATGTTTGATAAACTCTGACCAGAATCAGACAGCTGACGCCTCTGCGGCTTCTTGCCTCATCACACACGCTGTTTACTGGTTTTCACATCCGTTTAAAAAAGAAACGTGACATAACACACAAACATAAACTCGATGTAGTGTCACAACCGTGCCGTCATTACACAACTCGCTGGGTGACTGTTGTTATTTACAACACTTTTACAGCCTGATACGAATAATATGTGTATTGTTAAACATCTGCTGCCTCGGGCTCACGTCTTTGTATCGACTCTTTCAGGGTTTCCCTCGGTGACTTTTAGCGGAGGCGTCCCGGCGAGTCTGAATACAGACCAACGCTCCAGCGTCAGAGGAATTTATACACAGTAAAGATCATTAAACCCTGAGGAAAAACAGCAGAGGTGCAACATTACAGGAGTGTTTTCAAGCTGTTTTTACTGTCTTCTACTGACGACACTGATCACAAGACGAGATTCATCAGAGTCTGTCTGATTTATCTCAGGATGTGACGTGATTAATTAGAAGGAATGTAACTAACGATTATTTTCATTGTCGATTAATTCGTCCTGTCACAATCTTGTCACGTGACGTATCTCGGTGTGCTCCAAATGTTTGTACCTGTTAAGACTGGAAAAAAATATTTTTATTGAATTAAATTATTAAAGTTGCTCCATTAATTTGGCCAAAATAAGTTTTTAATGGAGAAAAAATTAGAGCTTCTCTGCTGAGTCATCATGAAACTTTTTAACTAGCCCAAAAATTATGTTTTTGCTAATGCTTTAGCTTATGTTAGCGAGAAAATGTTGTCATAGCTGACGTAACTTTTGGTCAACTTTTTCGCTAACTTTAGATACCAAAAAAAGTAAAGTTTTGTCAGCTTTTTAACTAACATTAGTTTGCAAACAATGTAACTTTTTGTTAACTTTATAGCTTACGTTAGCTAGCACATAATTTAACTGTTTGTTTTAAGCTAATGTTAGCTCAAAAACAATGTCATGTTTTTACTCTTTAGCTCTCTCTCTCTGTACTCGTTAATCGTTAGCTCATAAACAATGTCATGTTTCAACTTTTTTGTTAACGCTAGATGGCAAACAGAGTAATGTTTTGTTAACTTTTTAGCTAATGTTTGCTAGCAAACAGAGGTTTTGGTTGTTGCGTTATAGTTCCTTCTGTTAAGTCTCAAAGAAAAAGGAACCATTATATCTTCTCTGAAGATGACGTGACTGAGCCCTGCTGATAAATGTTGTAACACTTTGGCTTCGTCTGATGACTCATTGTCGACTGCAGCTGATAAAATGCAGCTTAATTTGACTTTTATTGTTTAATTGATTGATAATGTGCAGGTCAGTTATGGGAAACACTGAATGACTTCACAC
>JAJHUR010058450.1:1309-23764 GCA_027495735.1 Lutjanus campechanus
AAATTATGGAGTCCAGAATCAGTTTTCTGAAAGATTTAACTTTGGTTAAATTAGCAAGACTAATTTTCTGAAGCATATTTTAACACACACTGACATCTCCTTTGGGGGAAAAACCAAACGAACTGTCTCCTTTGCCTTGACTTTGCTCTTCCTTGCAAGACTTATGGGAGGGAGGTTAATATTTCTACCTACCCAAAATTCAAAACTTTGAAAGCAACATTAAGCACTTCCTGTACACTAGATTATATCAACCCATTCTCACTCCCAACACATTAAATAAAGTAGCTTGGTCAGTGCCTCAGTGCTTCAAACTATGACGCTGTAGGTGCCCCTCTAGCAATACACTGAAGTCAGTTATAACGTGTGAAAAAGTTCTTTTACACAGGATGTGGGCCACTGGTGAAATCAGGCTTTCTAAGGGGCAGGGGCGAAAAAAAATAAAGGCACTAAGCAGTATGCAGTGGGGCACCAGTGTGCCGAAAGTTGTGATGCACTTTTTGTACACTGGAGGGGCACTCTAGAGGCACTTTATCATGTTTGATCTATTTTAAGGGGAACCCAAGAGGGCTCTTTTGTGACTTTTTGGATGGGTCAAACAAACACAGGACATTCACACAAGAGGTGACCAGGGTTCATGTCCCATGTGAAATTAATAGACAACACTGACTTCTTTATAAGACCTTACATGCAATACATTATGTTACATTACATCATGTGAAACTACAACAAAAGTAATATTTATGCTTACTTAGTTGTACTTATTTTAACACATACCATTATCCTTTCCTAAACTAAGTAGTTTTGTTTCCTAAACCTACCAAATGAGTTTTGGTGCCTTTATTTTCAAAGTCAGCCCTGAGTTTGCATATTTTTATTGCTAACTTGACCGCAGAGTCCTGCACATGCAAAACTAATGCTAGAGAGGTACCTATAGCATCATAGCTTGAAGTGTTGGACCACTGACCAAGGTGCAGTATTTAAAAAGTTATAAATGAGAGCACGTTTGCTATACACATAAAGGAAAAACTCAGATTGCCATTTAAAGGAATCCTCTTGTTTGCCATCTTACCCATGGTTAGTTGAGAAGATTTATATAGATTTAATTCAAAAAAGTCCCGGAAGTGTTTACTGTAGCCTAGTTAACACAACGGCTAGAAGGAGGAATCTGCTGACTGAGTTCCATCAGGGGTGAAAAAGTACAAGTAATAAAATACAAAAAAATCTAATGCTGTTGTCTTGGCATGTTGTATCTTGTTTAGTTCAAACCTTTAAAAAAAACAGCCAATGAGACATTATGTTTGTAGAGGCAGTTAGTTTTGGAAAACCCTAAATTTACCATTTGAGAAACCATTTTTTCATACACGGTCTGACTTGGCTTGACTTGATTTGACTCAGCATGGCAGGGATTTGCATCTCCATTACAACAGGGCTTCCTGCTCGAGGAGCAGCCGTAAAACAATGGGTAAATACATTTCATGTCCTATAAGTCTTGACAACAAAAGTCCCCTGTTATTTTCTTATTTGAAAGCTTTTATTAAGAAGCAGCAAAATTCATAACTTAACATGATTCCTATCCAGCTGAAAGTGAACATGAAACAGTAAAATAAACCTGAAAGTACAGGGACACAGGAGAGAAGCTTACTTCAAATCACAGAGATCCAGTTAGAAGCTACAAAAGAGCTGAACACAGAGACTTTTACAGGTTGGCTGTGGTGGATGAGACATCATTGCAGCCTACTTGGAGGCAGGTTGGACAGGTTGGAGAAGCGCATTATAAGTGGTAATGGAAATGCAAATCATTTTAATTGTACAGTTGTCAACAAATTTAGTTTTCAGTTTAATACTGCCTCAGGGAAAATGTGCTCTGACATTTTCTAAGCTGTGATGGCCTGTTAGTGGATCAAGACTGATTGTCTCACAGGGTGATCAGCGAGGTCAGGCCATGGTCAGTGTCAGTGAGAAAGTGTTACCTCAACAGGCCCTTTGGTTATGATGTCCCTAAGTTTTTTGCAAACCAAACTGGTTTGGCTCATTCGTGTTCTTTATTGTATATAAGCACCGAAGAATCACTTGAGTCTGGTTGAGCTGATGATGCCAGCAAAGACAACATGTTCTCATGCCCAGCTGGTCAATTATGGCAGCTTGGTCAGTGGCCTTATGCTTCAAACTATGACCTATACGTACCTCTCTAGTGCCAGTTTTGCATGTGCAGGTCTCCATGGTCATGTTAGCAATAATAAACATCCAGGTAGAGTTTCAAATACTTGGGTAGGTTTAGGCAAGAAAACTACTTGGTTTGGTTTAAGAAACAAACCTTCAGTAGGTTTAGGAGAAGATATTTGTTTTGGTTCAAATAATTGTGTTACTTACCTAAGTTTACAAATGTAACATATCATATGTAAGTTATTGATGAAAGTATGTAACATAAAACAAAGGTTAAGTAACGTAGGCTACATAAGTTATGTTAAGTCAACATAGCTGACTATTGGTTTCACACAGGACAAGAACTCCTGATGAAAGTTCTATGTTTGTCTAACTTATCCCCACCTCCTTCATGAGCGCACTTTTTCAGTCTATACTACGTCGTCTGACTTTAGCAGCACCTCAAAAAATATTGCTAGAGGGACACCTCCAGAGATGACACCACAGAGGTACCTACAGCATCGTAGTTTGAAGGGTAAGGGGCACTGACCAAGCTGCTGAATTTGACATGTTGGGAGCAAGAACTGGCTGAGAAAGAATGTGCTCGCATTGACTGCAAAATGAGTGTACCTTTTCCCTCTGTTCTTGTGAGTTTCGACTGTTTGAATTCCCAAGAATGCAAGTTAAAAAATACTGTACATTATATTGATAAAAATGCTAATTATATGAAGTATGTCCAGATTGACACCTTGAGACCTTAGCACCAAGATTGCCGAATACCTTTGTGTGCTTAGACTCACCTCTTAGAACTTTTCTAGTCACTGAAGAACAAGGTCTACACCTGAAATCTTGCGTAAACAGTGTTTGCGTAAGCAGATTCTTTTTTGATGGGAGTTAGTTTTTACTATTGTTTCCAGTCTTTGTGCTAAGCTAGGCTAAAACACTCCCAGATCTACTTCTGTAGTAAGTGCACAGAAATGAAACTGATCTATCTTCTTATCTGCCTGTGGATCAGAAGGCAAACAAGCAGGAGTCTTGGAGAGCTCATTTAAAATGAATATGTCGCCATGTAGCTGTGATGATGGAATGCATTGAAATAAAGTAAAGGGAAGACACTTGAGACAAAAAAAAAAAAAAAACATGAAGAAAAGAAGTCTCAGAGTCTTGGCAGATGAATCAAAGGTCTATTGTTTGTAAAGTTATCAAATGTTTATTAATACTTTTATTAAAATTTTTAACAAGTGTATATTTTCTTCTAACAATGCTCTCATCTCGTGGTATTACAATCTGTTTAGTAAATGCAGTAATCTCAAAAACACATACTTAACATGTCTATTTAACCTTTAAAAACACTATTAACAGTTCCTCTATTGTATATGAGGGCGTATGGCTCATCCCATTATATAAATGACTAGCTGCTATTTTTGCTCCTTTCTAATGTTACAGAACAGAAGTAATTATAAAATGCAAATTGCAGGGTGTGCACTGTCAAGCATGTGAAACACAACAAAGAGATGCTTAGCACCACATTTTTCAACTTGACACTTTCAGCATCATGGTGAGAAAACAACCCCATATTGTAAGAGTAGGTGGTATTCAATTATATGAGGGGCCTAGAGCAATGAAACAAAATATATGGTTGATTTTCACAATGACACAAAATAGATGGTTCATTTTCACAAATTAGCCTGATACTAATTAGCACTGGACTGTGGGATGCACAAGCTCACATTATAGTGTTTTTTTTTTAATCAATATCTGGACAAAATAAATCAAACTGTGGTTAGGGTTAGACATATATTGGTTTTCAAGTACTGGCCTTTTTAATGAATCATTCCAGCAAGTCTGAGTCATGAGTCTGAATCATTATTATTGAGGTTTTATGAGGTTTGTTCCTAAAACACAAAAACATTTCATCAAAGTTGGAAAGCAAATATTTTTTTTCTTTGCATATTATACCTTCATAATTGTTTTAAGATATATTTCTAAATGCAGTCCTCCTTTGAAGTCAATAATTTACCCCAGAGTTTCCCCTTCTGTTAAATAGGTGTGTGGTTAACTATCTTTCAGGAACACCTTGCCAATTTTCAACCTTATTTCTATAACTCACAGTTCTAGAGGTTGCATGTCTTTAATGTCCACAAGACACAAGGCTTCCATCCATCCATTATCTATAACCGCTTGTCCTTTTGCAGGGTGGGGGAGGGCTGGAGCCAATCCCAGCTCACATTGGGTGAGACCTGCTAATGTATTTATCATTGTACCCAGCTGTGGTAGCCTAGGTTGCTCACAGTGTCCACAGCCACATCGCCACTAATTCAACCTCTGCCAACACAAACAAGAGGGCTGTTTTTAGTACTGAGCGTTTGCTAAGCTGGAGCTCAGTATTTTTATATGGTCAGCATATCCACATGGGAATCCTAGATCTGAAAAACTCTGTGGTTAAGATCTGCTTATGTTTAGGGACACATAGTTAGGGGGGTTCCCATCTAGGCACAATCATTTCTTAGCTGCAGTTGCTAAAAATTTGCTAAAATAGCTTTTGATTTTGGATGTGCACATGTTCCTTCCACACCAACTGGAAGAAGCCAAAACATTTTTAAAATGCAGCAATGATTCCTTGGAATTGTGTTCATATTAACCTTGCTGTGAACGATGCAGCAATTGCCCTTCATGTTGCATTACAGAAAGTAACAATGTGGAGGTTGAGGCAAGGGCAGATATTTCAGTTCAGGGTTGGTGGGGACAATAAACATGTCCCAGCTGGAGCTACATGGCTGTACTGCTGCCAGAGGAGTGCTGACTAACATTACTGCATTCATGGGAATTTACATTATAAAACATTTGTGTTTATTTCTCTACAAACAACGTTTTTTTGCACATAATAATATGATGTATTCTGTCACAATAATGAATCTCACAAACTAAAATAGTGACTAGTCCCTATTAGTAAATAGAACTAGTCCCTGATGGACAAAAGTGGTTATATTATAAGGAAAATTATTGCTTGGGACAAGTCAGTAATCCCTGCATACTGGTAGGGTAATGTCCCTACCATCTCTACCCAATACTACATCCTTTGGTTGAGATGGTGAAGACCATAGTTCACGTTCTGTCACAATCCAAAAATGAATCTTTTCCCCTATCCTCTACAAAGTGGTTTCATTGCCTAACCTTAACAATGTTTTATTTGCCAAAACCACAGTCTTTCTCTGTTATCCATATCATAGGCGTGTGCAGATTGAAACATGAGGCAAATAAATATACATCATTGATCACTGAACTTTTTTCCTGCTGTAATGGCACCTGTAAACTAGAGTGGGTATAACAAACAATATTGATCCTTCTGTGGTTTCCTCCTGAAGTTATTATTGACAGCCAAATAAGAACATCTTCAAGCTGGTCTGAAGGGCTCAACATTGAGAATAGATGTAGTGCATCATAGTACATGTAGGCACTGAGGGCTGGACTCTGTGAGCAGGAAACTGCATGTTTAGTTAGGGATTACATCAGGTAACTGTGGACGTCATAGTAGGGTTGGGCAATGGGACGGCTGTCAGTGATTGGGTAAGTTTCTTTGAGCATTTCTTTTTGCTCATTTAATAGTCTCTAAAGTACTTCCGAAGAACGAGAGCTGCCGTTCAGCGGAAGACCCTAATTCAGCAGCACAATACAAACCCACTGAGCCAAAAAATGAGTGAGAGGAAAACAGCCAGAATAGTTTCACGTTTAACGCAGTGAATTAATGATTCATTTCGACAAAACTAGAGTTGGGTATTGTTGGAACAGTGGAAAGATGAACCAAGACAGTTTTAGAGAAAGATAGTTGTTTGTTGAGTCTCATACTGATGCTTTGGGTTGGTGGGTCTAGTTGATTGTTGAGTGTCAGTCCAGAGTTTCCAACCAAGCCACCAACCCAAAGTGTCTGTGTCTGATGACCTTGGAATGAGACTCAACAATTAATCAATCAAACAATCTCTGTCCAGAATCTTAACACGACCATTAAGCTAGTTTTAGTTTGGTGAAAGAGAAAAACTTGGATTTAGAAGGCTGCTCAAATGTGTTGGCAATTGTTGGTTGTTGGGTTGAGTGTGGATGGTTGGACAAATGTCTCACATATTGCCCACCAGCAGAATTTTGAGATCCAAAGAATTTAATTCTTGTGGTTTTCAGTGGAGAGCTTTGGTCCTCCATGATGGTCTAAATACTATTCACGAAAGAAGTGAATGGACATCAGCACATACTAGCTATAAGCAGCTTCAATTCAACCGGCCTTCAAAAACCAATATTAGTCAAACCCTAGTTAATTCTAGTCCAGTAATCCTATATGATCTCAATAGTAAATTAATATGTGCAATCCCAAGCAAATAAGTGAGAGTGGGGTAATTACTGCACACTTTCATGTGCTCCAATCAGGGGAATGTACACATACCAGAGTGCAAAACATGTGACATTAGTGGCATTTGTGCATGAAACAAGAGTGCAAGCAATTCATTGTCAATACAAGGTTTGAAGTAGGGTGGAATTATGTAATTTGAATGGAGAAACCTTGAGAAGGTACAAAAAAAAGTCAGACTATCTGTTATTTTCCTGTGAGGTGACTCTTAGGTCTATTCATCATGTCTGCCTTTATTTAGCTTGTTCTGAATAGATGAATAACCTTGTTTAGGGATTGGTGTTGTGGTGGAACAGTGCTGTTGTGAAGCTCACACTTGCACTGTGTATGTCTTATCATACTGCATATACTCCATTATACCCTGGTGTGTTCACTCATTACATTGTTAGGTATACAAACCCTCTATCAGGGTTCAGGGAACAGGTTTTAAATGTATTATTTGAATTCAAAGAAACTTTCTGGGGGGAAAAAAAGCTTTAGTTGAATTAGGTGATAACCAGTTGGATAAGTCAAATTTATATTTGAAGGTAAAAAGTGCACTATTTATAAGCATATTAACACATTAGCCAAGGAGCAGTATTTTGATTTGGAACACTGATGCTGTTACAATTGCCTGCACCAAACTGAGGAAATACCAGTAGTAGTACACACATGAAAGTCGATGTCAGTAGTCACACATATTTGCTACCTGTGGCATTTTTGTGAAGGCTACCAGGGGTACATGATATAACCCCAGAAGCCTTACTGCCAGAGGTACATTATGCAGAATCGTGCATGTATGTAATGTGCCCGAGGCAAAAAATGCGACTTGTTGTATATGATGTACCCCTGGAGCAAAACATAATGTACCCCTGGAGTAGTAGGGGGATATTTACACTGACAATAAGGCAAAGCAGCACCTAAATGCCTTATTGCCAGTGGTGGATTATGTTTGACAAGTTAATTGTTTAACATTTAACCAGTAGCAGTGATAGCAGTTTGACTAGTTGTGATTCAAAGTCATCATGAGTGGCAATTGTAATTAAAGGTATCTCCAATTTGTTACTTGTGGAAATGTTCATTCTTAATATCAACAATTAATTTCTTACTAGAGGAAATGTTCAGGTCTGTAACTTAAATCAACCACAGCAAAACCGGTAGCGTTTGCACTGGAAAACACAAAATATAACTTCAAAAATAAAATTAGGATCTAATTTCAAGAAGAATCTGACTATAAAGACATATCCAAATATTCTCGCTGATGGTTTTGTTTGCTTATGTGGGTCATATAGACGCATCAGTATTAAATTTAGACCATTTCATAATCAGTTAAAATCTCCTTTTAGTAGGTTTAATTACAACTAGTCAGCTCTTTACCATCGACCTCTATTCAGACTCAGTTACAGATATCTATAATTCAGGTTTGACATGTTATAATTCCAAGGTGACATGTCCAGAATGTAATTTCGATGAGTTGCAATTCTCATTTATGAAATCTACAACTCAGTTCTAATTAGTGGAAACATCAGTTGTTGATATCAGCAATTCACTTCTTACTAGTGGCAATGTTCACCATGGCTATCTACTTGGGTTGCAAATTGTAAGCTCTTTCCTTAATTGATCATTGGTAGTGTTAACAATCAATTAATTGGTTAATTGTTATTTTAAAAAACAAACATAAAATGTGCTTATACCAAACAAAACCAAATGCTTTTTTTCTCCCTCAATCAAAGTTTTATTTCCACAACAACATTTTGCATATTCTGACAACATTACATAGTCTATGAAACATAAAGATCTCTGTTATATTAATGTTATATTGACTAGTATATTGACGTTAAATTGATGGAAATTCAATTGTAAATATGTGTAATTGCTATTCTAAACTCAAGATTTCAGTCAGTTTTGACTAGTCAAAATGTAATATCAGAATGTAAAATTATACTCAAAAAGAAGTTTTTCCTCGCTGCAGTCCCCTCAGTGCTTGCTCTATTTGAAAGGTTTCCTGAGATAACTTTGTTATGATTTGGTGCTATACAAATAATATTGAATTGAACTGAATTAACATTTTGACATGTCAAATGCTGAAATGTCAAATCTGCTAGTGAAAATGAAATTGCTAATCATCAGTCCTGCTGATTAAATCTTAAAATAGCCTGCCATAATGATATGGATCCTGCATACGTTTACTGCACCTCAAGTCTACCCTGAGCACCATATAATGTACTCTGGTAGCCTCAATGCCCAGGACAGCCATATTATCTCTGGCAGTAAGACAGATCACATTATCTATTGCACATATTCTACACTGTGGTAATGAAATATAATCATGAATCATAAATTATGTCTGTAACATTTAAATCTGTTCCACACTTTATGTTCAACAGTTGATCTTTTTGTTTAACTTTAATTACTGAAACATCCTTTTCAGTCCTGTGATAAGATAAAGATATCATATATTTTATTTTGTAAGCTGTGCTCATTGCTGGTAAAACACTCATTAGATATTATTGTCTTGTTAATTTATTTGTTTCTGCACTGGCTTTCATGCACAGAGGCAAATTCTTGCATGAGTAAAAAGTAAAAGCTGCTTTAAATGATTTGTTCTCCTGGGATGTTTGCTTGTTCATGGTCACTCGTTGCAGTCTGTTGTTGTAATACAACACTGTCTGTAAGGCCGTATGGCTGCAAGTCATGGACACGTTTAAGCAGGTAAACATTACAGTGATAAAGAAACATTAGTGTAACCCTGGTTGCCATGGCCTACAGCATAATGTATTATTATTTCACTACTGTGCTTCCAACCCATTTATTCACAGTCTCAGCCTTGAGGTGTGTATGTGCGTTTATGCTAAATCCGTATATTTGTGCATCTATCACGTGTGTGTTAACATATTGGAGTGTATTAACTTCACAAACGGGGTTGTCTGACGCATCAATACAGGGTCAGCAGGCCGAGCTAAAACACTGTACAATCAATACAATCAAATGTTAAAGGAAGCGGTTCCTGAACTCTTCCAGGATAATTACTGTGCAGCTCCAGAAATTGGAATTAATGTTTCTTTCCTCCCATGAGAGCCTATTACTTTTCAGGCAAAACAGCAGGGGCGGAAGACTCATTTAAAGGATTTACTCTGTCTCTGGGATAATTGTTCATTTTGTTTGCCCTCACAGATTTTAAAATATAATTTCAACTGGATATGTCAACCTAATCAGTACACAATTCAGATGGTGTGACCTTACAAGGAAATAAGGAAATAACAGCTTTCAGAAATGTTTTGAATTAATTTGAAAATGATAAAAAAGATCCAGATTTCACTAAATAATTGAAGTGGTGTATGAATGACTGTGGACTATGCTTCATTTTGGTGCTGTTTTTACACTGGTTCACAACATATGACACAACAACTTGTGTACATTAGGCATGTACCTGTGTGAAAATTATCTCATTATGCAATATCTTCATAATTATTTAAATTAACCAAAAAAGAAAAAGAAAGAAAAATCAGTATTAAATCGTATATTTTCGTGACTAAAAATGTTACTCAAACTTTTTTCTTTTGCAGATTTTTTTTTTAGAAAAAACATTTTCTTTATTTGCAATAATGGACAGTTTTCACAGTTTTGCCTTTTATCTGTCTCTGTTAAAGAAACAGCTTTCTCCACTTTCCACAGTGATAAATATATATATATATATATATATTTGGCATAATACCATCTGTTTAGTCCACAGCATTGTGGTTTTGCTCTATTCAATATCAGCTTTTGTGATAACAATTGTAATAAAAAATCTATATAGCATTAGTGTCACATATTTTGTCTCTGTATTAGCAGTCAGAGCTGCAATGTAAATGGAGAGTTTATGCTGTCATTATTCAGCTAACAGGCTTCAATTCAAGCGCTTAAGCCTCTATTTCGCTACATATAAAATAACTCATTACTGCTATTTTGTCAGCTAATGCCAACACCTTAATTCATACAAAACATACAAGTAAATATATCAAATCTGTCATTGCACAGCACACCACTGTGATTCAAATAACTACAGATCCATACAGTGTCATGTATATAAAACATACTATGTTATATATTGAGTTATTTATTTCACAGGACATACTTAAGTATTGTAGTCCATTGTTAAAGAGTTCCAGCTGCATCAAGCCTAAAATAGACCTGGGTTAAAGCACTTTGGATATGTTGGATAAGTCTGCATTAAGATAACAGAAGCTTTTAATAATATGATAATATTTTGTATAGTGATTCTTGTAAAGTTAAACTGAGCATTTATGACAAAATGGGTTTGATACTGAACATTGATACCCCAGGTATATAAATTTATGGTGAAATCTTACTTCATTCATGTTTTATGTATGTACAAACAATATGTTCTCGCTCCCGAGGTGTCATATATGGCAGCTTGGTTAGTGCCCCTGTGTATATGGCCCTGTACGGTCATTTCTGGAGGCACCCCTGGTGTTATGTTTTGGCAGCTCCTTCCCAACTTTTCGGATATCGCCATTCGGTGACTCATACAGACGCTCACCGCCATCATACTAGGCATCAATTTAACCAGTTCTACAAATGGAGGATGTGGGGTAGATAGATGGCTCAAGCAAACAGGACTTTCATCCAGAACACTGGGGTTCATGTCCCATATGAAACTGAAAGTCAACATTTATGTTATTCAAGTTACATAACTTGCATACTCAAGTTACATCACAGTATTTACTGGGGGTTAAATGTAAGTATATAATAAAAAATTACACCATACTAATAATACTATACAGTGTACTTTGAACACTAAACTCTACTGTACTACATATAAATATACACTGTACAGTATAATGCACTGCAAGACTTTGTAGTCTGGCTCAATATCCTATCCTTAGCACTGTCTGATTGGTTACAACTTAATAGCAAATAAACACTGAAGCCTGTGTCATAGACAGACAGAGACTGCAGCTGCTCCGGTGAGCTGAGCAGAGCTGTGTGTACAAGTTAAAATAGCAGATATCACCAAATTTACAATAAACATTACAATCTTATGATGGTGTTTCTATCATGACTGCATGCCCAGTTTCCCAGTTGCATCACTGGAAATGCCTGAAGTCATGGTCACAGTTTCACTCGATACTTACATAGGCAAGACACACACTTATTTTAACCAAAACCATATTTTTCCAAACCTACCCAAGTAGTTTTTGTGCCCTAATTTTTAAAGTCTATCTTTACGTTGCACATTTGTTATTGCTAACTTGACTTGAACATGTAAAACTGATGCTAGAAGAGTACCTCCAGCATCATACCTTGAAGCATAGAGCAACTGACCAAGCTGCTGTATTTGAAGAGTTGGGAGCAAGAAGGTGTTGTACAGTTGACCAAAGTATTTCTCCAATGGTGCAGGCTGTTATATCAGCGACAATTCAGTGTGAGAACGCTGGAAAGCTCACAGACCTGTGTTGTGTTATTGCACTGATGCAGAAAGGCTCTGTTTGGGCCAAAAGCCACAGATATGGACAGTGAGGATAGTCACAGTAGAAGCAGGATGGCAGTTTGCAGAGTGGAGATGGAGAGCAGCAGTGGCGGGAGGGGGGAGTGTGTGTTAGTGGATGTGGTCATGCAGCAGAGGAAACCTTCCCTACACATGTGCCTGTGATGCAACTGTGTATTTATTACTGCCAGAAAAGCAAAGGTTTTATTAAACCGCCCTTAGTGTTCCCAATCCCTCGGGAGTGTCAGGAAAAAAGAAACAAACAGCTCAGTAGTTTTGGGAAGTTTTAGATTATGTTAGGTTACAATAGAAAAAAGTTTCTGGAGTGTTTCTTGAGGTCATTTGAGATGGTGGTTAAAGTCTAGCTTGGATCCATGGTGACAGCAGAATTCCTCACGTTTCTTATCTCGTTGTCGCCATTGGGCCTAAGTGAATAAATGCAAAGAAACCAACCCTTAACTTACTGATATAGCATCGTCATTAAAGTGTGAGTTTCCGCAAATTGGCAAACTTTCAATTATATATTAGAAATTATAAAAACAAATATATTTAGCATATATTTTGTTTCATTTTGTTAGCATTTAAAGATGTATTTGTCCTTGTCATGTGGCTGCCTTTCATGGCACATGTGGTAAGAAATTCTGCTATCATTGCTTTAAATATCAAAGCAGAGATGAATGTCTGAGTTCTTTCTTACCTTTTCGAGTTGTGCGTTCTGTTTGGACTTGTAGAGGAACTCTCCCACGGCCACGAACACGGAGAGGACAAGTCCGGCAGCCAGGACGATGAAGATCCCTCCAATGTTCTGCACCCCGAGGGCGCTGGCCTCCTTGCTCTCCTCCTCCGGACAGCCATTTCCTCTCCACCACTTCTCCTTCATCATGTGCAGCTTGCCTTCCTCCTGGAGCTGCAGGATGGCAATAGTGATCTTATCTCTGTACGGAGAGCCTGAAGGACCAAAAGACGTGAGGTAAGTGTGAGCAGCCGACATGACGGAGTCAGTGCCTTGATCTTATCAAAGAAGGCACAGATTGACACCTGTGTTGAAAATTGATTTTGATGAAAATCAGCCAGTATTCTCTTATTCTTATTCTCTTAAACTGCTGATTTCAAAACTGCCTCAACAAAACTTAAATACATTATATATGTAAAAACTGCTTTTAGATCAGTGTTTTTGCTTATTTCTTGAGGCCAAATATAGTATTAGACAGAGCAGAGGTGTTTCCAGACGGGAAGCTTGGGGGGGCACTGGCCCCCCTTGAAATCTGATTGGCCACCCGAAGTTCTGCCCCATTATCCTTAAATAATAGTGCAGATGGAAGTGGAACCTAAGTTTGAACCAGCTGTTTGACGAGTATTTTCAAATTTGCATTTTTTACTTTTGTATGTAGCCTACTTTAATGTTTTACAAAGTTAATGTAATTTACATTCAAAATTTACATCATTTTACAGTTTATTGATCAATTGAGCTGCAGTCACTTTTATGCACAAATATCTATACACAGCAAATGAGTGAATAAATAATATGTATTATTATTATTATTATTATTATTATTATTATTATTATTATTATTATTATTATTTGTATGACTATAGATCTTTAAATAAAAAATTCTAAACACAGGAATCCAAGAAATAAATAAAGACGATAATTGGAGTAGATTAGATAGTAAATTAAAGATACTACAAGGAACGTTCAAATTTTGTTGATTTTGGAGCCCCCTGTGGACAAAAGTGGCAGTAATTGCACCATAATAACCACAAAATATAATGTCAAAAATAAAAATATGTAAATAAAAAAATCTCCTCCTGCTTCATTTTAATGTACTACTCACTCTAAGTCTAAGAACGTGAACTGTTTCATCTGATTTTAAGAAGACCAGGTGGCAGCCATTAAGAATAACTATATAGAAATACCCGATCTTCTCATGGATGGTCTCATTTGCTTATGTAGATCAAATTGTGGCATCAGTATTAAATTGTGACTGTTTCATAACCAGTTAAAAACTCCTTGTTGTAGCTTTAATGCATGTGGACACACATATTTCATGTCACATCTATATAAGTCAGCGGCCCACTTGGGTCACCCAAATCGAATCACCTGTCTTGTCTTGCCTCTGTGTAACCCAATATACAGATTATCTCTCATTGCATCACCTTTACTGTTTACACACTGCTTTAAAATGTGTTTACTGTTCAGATTATCAGAGTGCTTATAGCTGGTAAATTCTGCTAATGCAGCTGGTATTTATCTTCATATGTCCCATATCTGCCAGAACTGTTTGTAAATGTGATTAAGTTACTTCACATTTAAAGTGACAACACGTGATGTTTTATTCTTTCATTATCAATTATGTTTTCAATCTTATTCTTATGATGAATCAGTGTTTACTGCTTTATTTATTTGTTTTAAATGCACAACTTGTGTGTCTTTTTGCACAGACCTTGATACCTTTTTTAAGCACAATTGTTATCATCTTATCTTAGTCATTAAACTTAGTTTCTTACTTTGTTTATTTTTCTATTTTTTTCTTCTGAATCCTAAAGCCTCCTCTGTTCTATGTTCTTACCTTTAAAAAACATTCATTTCTACAATGACACACATTCATGTTTATTGCTGTGTTTCAATAAAAACCCTATTATATTTCAGTGTGTAGGGGAGAATGGTGCTAGATGAGCCAGTGGGTAAGTTGACCCACCTCCCATTTCTAGGAAGCTGTGCACATTTGTTGTCATGTGACCATAAATTCAAGATACACTGTACAAATTCATTTCTATCAGGCTGTGATGACAATAAGCACATGGGAGAAGTGGGAAGTATTTATTCACTCAAAAAACATTTTTTTTGCTTGTCAAAGCCCTGGAATGGGCACCAGAACTAGAGCCGGGGTGAGCAGGTAATGTAACCGGCCTCAACCTCTACACACATCATGGCAGAGGGAAGGAGACTGAAGAGGACTGCTTTTAAAATGTTTTTTTTTTAAAATGTAAATTACATAAAAGGCAAAGAAAACGGCTTCATCTTTACCTCTTTCAGCCATATGTGGTCATACTGACCTAATGGAAAATGCTGATTGCTGATATATTACTGATATATTACTTTTTGGACTTGATCTTGGTTTCCTACTAACTATCATTGTCTCTGTCAAGAAAAGTTAACAAGTGGTCTTGATTTCCAGTTTTCCAACATTATAATACAAATCAATAATTAATTAGACCCAATTAAAAATAAAGTAGGGAAACCAGGGACAGTAGCTGTAACTCACTAAATCTTTTGTGTGAAACAAAGTACCCTTACTGATTACAAATAGCAAGTTTTTTGGTTGTATTTTTTTCCCCAGCCTTTTTCCAGAGGCTATGATTAGATTTTGTGATGGTTCTAGATTCTAGAGTAATTCTAGATTAATCTAAAATTTGAATCAGATGACTGATGGTTATTATCCTTCTGAAAAATACTGCTGTGAATATATGCAATCATTACAGTTTACTACACGAGATGGCTGCATATTGATACATATATACATACATTTGACATAATTTACATTTTGGTGTTATTTCATTTAAAAAAAAAAATGAAATAACATAATAAATGCATTAATCTCATATTCTGGTATTCATCATGAGAGATAATATTGTTTGGAAGTCAAAGGTCAAAATTATGCTTATGGATGTTGTAGTAGTTATGGAATTCTGGAACGTCTCCTGTTAAGAAAAGAAATATGACTTTTTGGAGAGCGAAAATATATTATTAAATTACTCTAAATTGTTATTATTATTATTATTATTATTATTATTATTATTATTATTATTATTATTATATCATTTTTAATTTAGCTCAGGTTTAAACTTGAAAAGTCAGATGGTCAGTTTCTCCCAGGTGGCTCAGTTTAACCACTGACTCTAACCTGGGGCAAGTTGAGCCACAGGAGCACTTTTATTCATATTGTCAAGCCCATATGTCACAGATGCATTCTGATCATTTCATTTGATTGAGACGATCTGAAATTTCATTATACTGTCTCACTTTCCCTAGTGGGCAACATGAGTGAAAACTGGCTCATCTTACCCCACTCACCCCTATTCACACCATTACAGTCTACATTTCAGTATTTTCAGTATTTCATTGAACATATAAAACACTGTAAAATATTAATGTTAATGGCTAGCATTACCATTTCATTGTCCCCAAGGGCCCCAAAACTCTAAACTAATAAACCCAAAATACGTCTATGAGGCTCATATTTCCACTCATACCTGTCTAATTAAAACCAGTTAATCTGTGCTAATGTTTTCACTCCGAGCTGTTACCTTTGCGTAATAAGTTAACGTCCCCAAAGTGAGCCTTGAAATGTTCCCTCTCGCCCGTGTGAGCCTACAGAGCACTCAGGGAATCCCCCCATCTCTCTTTTGTTTTCCCAGCATCTCCTTCTCCTCCCATTCTCAGGTGAAGCACTCCAGCATCTTCCCCCCCTTCTGCTCATAAAAGCAGTCACACACACACATGATTAAACCTAAACGGTGAAGCCTTGTAAAAGAAGAAGATTAAAAAAAAAAAAAAAACTGAATCCTGAGAGACTCCCACTCCCCCATACCTCCCTGTGGTACAGCCTATACGCCGCAATCAGGATGTTAATGCAGCTTGAATTATTTAAAAATCTAATAACACCTATTATCGCAAACACTTAGAATGAACTCTCCCTGGAGCACAGGAGGGAAAAACATGTTTGGATTAGAAAACATTATCAATTGGCTGGCTCCAGTGGAGGAGCGATCTCTGTGATTAGTAGTTAGTATGCAGAGCGGGTGGAGCAGCAGTATTATGTAGTAGGCCCAAAAGACCCCCGAAACAGGGACAATGATCAGCCGCGCTCCCATGCCGGAGCGGAGCTTTGAGCTGCAGCCATCAGCCTTGTGGCTGCAGTCACAAGGCCGTGTTCACACTCTTTAACACCTCTTCTGTCCTTCATCTCAGCCCAAGGGCTTCTGGTATCTGACTCTTTATTTCACCATGTTTCAAAAGCATCTATCACCATGGTGATGGCGAATGTGAATCCCGCCTAGTTATTCATTGCCATCTACAGTAGATACTTTCCCTTCAGCGCCGGAGTGGAACAACAAGCCAACGTGTGTCAGATAAATCACAACCGCTACAACAAAGAAACAGGCAGCCTTGAAATTGGGCCAGTTCTGCCCGATCAAAACAAATGGAAAGACCTGCGCTGTGATATCATGGACTGGGTGAACACGAGCGCTGTGTCATGCAGTCAGGACCTGTGCTGCGCCGTGCCAGCTGCGTTTTTGGCAAGTGTCGTTGCCCACATTCTCATGAGCATAAAACGGGTGAGCAATCTGATCTGCCTTCTGATCCGCCGAGCTGAAAATAGAGCAACAGTGTTTCCTTTGGACAATAAATGTGTTTTATGTCGGAGGTGTAAAATATACTGCACACCATCACATCACCCGGCGTTTTCATACACAGGACCAGATGGCATCACGAGGCCGGCCTCAGCTGGGATGCCTCCAGGCTCTACAAACACCGCAGGCCTCCATACTCAGTTACACATAACTGCTCAAAATTGATCTGTTTGTCTGGTGGTCAGGGCAGCATCATCTGATCAGTCCAACCACAACAGTTAATCATGTTTATTCAATAAATCAATGCCCATTTCCTTTCATTCTGCTGAAAAGCTGATACATGCTGATATCACATCATCCACGGTCCTGAATATAACACAGTACATCCACATTCAATTCAGAATCCTTCTCTTCACATACAGACAGTAGGTTGTTAGCAAAATGACCAAGTTATATGGTAGTAGAAGGGCTTTTGCAGGGCAGATCATTGGGGCAAGACTGGATATATCAGGTATGGGAAGTCATTTCCCTGGTTACCATGCATAGAGCGCCGGGCGTTTACTCGCGGAGCTCTTGTCTGCCTGGCTATTCACATGACGAGTGCAGTGAGACCCCATGGATCCCAGGTGGGACGCAGGTGGAGTGTCACCCCCCATCTGAAAAGGCCATGACTGTGCTGTGTATTGATAAAATGGTGCTGTCCATGGTGCTGAAGTAGCAGACTGATTTGTAATTGTGTCTTTTTCTTTCAGTCCGACTGCTCTGTCATTTCTGTAATATTCTCTTAAACTTTAGCTAATGTAGCAGGTTACTTCTTCTCAAAAAAGTCTTCTCATCACTAGGATGCTCCCACCCCCTGTCTGTCACCAACTGCTGACAAACCCCTCAAAATCCACTTTACTTCTTCCTACCTCACCAGCCAGCCCAGGAGCCCAGCAAGTTGTGAAATAGTCACAAACTGTAATCTTTTTCATAACAGCATTTCTATCTTTATCCTAACCCTGACTGAGTCCTCACCATCAAACACCTGGTGCTCTTTTTAATGTAGCTTCTATTGTGTCTCTATGAAAATGTATTTTTAATGTGTTTTGTTTGGATGTGATGTGTGTTGTGTTTTTAATATCTGTTTTTTTTTCTGCACATGGAAGCAAAGACAAATTTCTGCCATTTGCACACAAATGGTAGACAAAGTATTTTCTATTCTGCTCTATTCTATTCCATACTTTCAAAGTGTTAAGGGCCACTGCTGTATAAGGAGTGAGAAATTCTGTGTCGGGAGATAACCGGGGTGGATAGAGGCGTCAAAAAAAACATAGGACTGTCACTATGTGAGACCAATAGTCAGTTTTGATTGTTTTAAGGAAGCACTTATGTGCCTTAACCTATCCATGACCTTTATTTTGAAAGTGTAACTAAATGTTGCATATTTATTATTGCTAACTTGACTGTAACTTGACATGAGTACAGTTGACTGTAACCACATACGTGGGACTTCATCCTGAGTGGCTATTTCCCGATTCTTGATTTCTCTGTACACTGTAAAAATATATCTTTTTGTTTTAAGTTAAAAAAATTAAGTTGGCTGAATTTGAAAAGGTAAGTTTAGATAATTTCATAATGATTCAAAACAAATAAACTTTTCTGGTCAAATAAACATGTCTGCAGTGGTTTCATGATTGTGAAAACAAGCAACCATGATTTATGTTAAAGTGTATTAGAGAACAGCAAGTTTTCATGATATATGTTCTTTTCAAACTGTAAAAAGACAGGTCTTTTGGCAGTTTCAACTCTCAAACAATGCATGCTGGGAAGGCTGCTAACATGCCGATCATGTTTCGTGAAAGTAAAGTAAGTAGAATATTAAGTTTAATCAACTTGATTAAATACAACTTGTATATTTATGTGAAGTAAATGGGAAAAATAGCTTGTTCCACAAAATGTGTGCACTTTTGCACTTCTTTATGTAATAAATCAGAAATGTTAAGAAGATGACAGTGTTGAGAGGCTTTCTCAAAACTCAGACACCAAAAGATGAGTTCTGTTGCTCAGAATGTCCATGAAGAAATGTCTTCAATCTCAGTGTTCACATTGATTCGCCCTCATCAGATGTGACCACATAAGGAAGAAGAAACTGAAAAAAAAACACTCAGCTAATGTGTGAATATAAATACGATACTGCACACGTTGCTGTGTTAATAAACAAGGTGAAGCGGCATCAATCAAATCTCACTGGGACCAGATATACAGTGCTGATTTTCTCCTGAGAGATGGAGGAATGTGTTATCTGTGTCATTGCTAAACAGAATATGTTAATTTGTGAGCTGAAAACAGGCCTCTGCATGTGCGCCCATAAAAGAGCTGCTTAATCTCCCAATTCAGGGAAGAGTGGAGAGTGAAATGACAGGCCACGCTGAATCCAGAATAAGACACATAGATGTAATCTGCCAGATCAAAGAGAGTAATAGCACAAAGATCCCTCATGCATTGTCTCTCAATGAGGAAAAAAAAATAATACAGAAATTCAAATGTGCTGCAATGCCTGACACTGTGAGCATGTGTATTTTTAGCCCAGCAAGAGCAATTCTGCTCCTTTCATAAAACATCGAGAGATTTGTTTTGCATGTTGAGACCAGGAACAAACACAAAGAACAGCAAATAAATACGTGTAAGTGTTTAAAATGATTATATTCTGGGGATTTTTATAAACCGGAGAGCATTCTGGATTCTGTCTTATAAATAAATGAGGCAGTTGATCTTTCTTCTTCCACTGAGTCCATCATTTCTGTAAAAGATCTACTAGATATATTCTGGTGCATAAACGGTTGTCGAGTTGGGGAAATGCTCATGACATGTTTGATTTCCATCCAACTGAGTCCCATTACTTTATTATTCAGTACTGGCTCCTTCTAATGGATGTACATAAACTCAGTGTGGTGTCTGTAATTGTCAAAATAGGCTGGTTTCCTGCTCAAACAAACATAACAAGAGGGCACAATCTGTAGCTCCTGTGTGAGGGACAAAATATGCTCTAGTTCAGTTAAAAAGCTCCTCCATAAATGGTCTAAACAGAGCCTGGCAGGTATTGTACATTTTTTAGAGGAAGGGAAGATCAGCGTGTGTCCTTTATGCAGTGAAGCCCGATGTCTGAAATTAAAGATCATATAAAGCAACAATAAATGTGCGCTCTGAGGTTGTCATACCACAGAAACATGCGTTTTTAATCACCCGGCCAAATTTGAAGAAGTCTGAAGTGCTTACGTGATCCTTACAGAAGAACCAGAAAACAAAATGAAAACAAAACAGCACAGGAAATTTCAGAGTGAATGGAAGCAGGATTTTAACTGGCTAGAATGACACAACTGGCCGTGAAGCCTAGATCATTTTTCATCGGAAGCAGTGCCTTCAGGAAACACCACATCACAATTCAAGGCAAAAGTGGACAAAACAAGTGTCACAGTTGAGGAAAGACTGAGTTAAGTTGCATTAAATTTCCTTTTCTGTGTTGTTTTTACAAAAGTTTAAATTTGAGCTACCAAAAATCTATTTTGGCCTCTAAATGAAGGGCTTATTCAGGGCTATCCCTAATAGGTGATTTTCTCGTGCTTTTTATTTGCTCTACTGCTTCTTTCAGTTTGTCTATTCTCGGGCTTTCATGCTGTGTCCAAACACCTCATTACTTTTAAGTTGAGAGGTTATTCTTAACATCTTAAGTATTCCTGTATCCATTATTTCAGAAAAAAAAAAAATAATAATAATAATATAATAATGTCTTGGAACCTTTCATAGTGTTTCATTAAGTTGTTTACATACATGAAAATGTGCACAAATCACTTACTATCAATTTTTGTGCTACAAACCAGTATTTTGCACCTTCAAATTCATAATTATTGTACAAGTGTTGCCCTCACATGCCACAAGTGCATGTCATGCAGGCTGCTGGTTTAAAGCACTGGCACCTTTCTTTTTTTAATTTTATACAGCTACAATCAGGTTAGGGTTGGGTACTGAACTCAACAACTTTAGGGGTACAGAATGAACTGAATACTGATTCATGTTAAATCAATTAGTGCCACATTTTGGCACCTGAGAGGGCATGAGGGTGTGACAGTGAGACAGAGTGAGACTATGTTACCCCTACAGCTTGTCAGAGTCAGTCTGACTTGGCAAGACAAAAGTGGTCAAAAGTGTGGTTTCACTTTTGAAAACACACAGACTACACTCTGCTACACTTGCCACAGCGAGTGGGCAACCAGACGAGAGCAGCATGCCTAACCCGAGGAAACACCTGCACCAAAGCTGAGCCCTGCATGGACAACACAACTTTAAGTGAAGGTGATTAATTAGCTCATTAGATAAGTTGTTGCTGGGGATGGCTGGGCTTTTTTCCACTGTCTTGACATTGGCTAAGCATTTCTACTAGCATTGGCCAACACTTAGCCACTGGCTGTGTCTGAAAATCCTCATCAACATGCTAATTATGCATGTTTCTGGGATTTATTAGTATGCCTGAAACCATTAAACCAAAAGTATGTGAACTGCATACTATTTATGGATATATATATATATATATATATGTATACACACACACACACACACACACACACACACACAGTAGTCGTGATGACAACAACAACAGTGGTTCCTACAAGAGAGTGTGTCATGCTTTGGATCTGTACAGTAGGCTCTGGGTTTTGTCCGTTAAGATTTAAAGATAAAAGCTGAGGAGCAAATTAAAGCAAAATAAAGCTGCACAAATACATATTCATATCCTTATCTCACCCTCCCCTTCCAAGTGTGAAGGGAGACCTATGATCGATGCAAAACTGGCTTCTCTAGAGCTGCGCTCTTAGAAATAAGGGTTCCAAAGGGGTTCTTCCTGAAGGACTGAGGTTCTACTCAGAACAATTTACTTCTCAAGAACCATTTTGTGGTTTGTGGTTCTTTGTAAGAATAAAAGTCCAATTAAGAACCCTCTTCATCCAAAGAACCCATTTTGTAAGAAAAACTCAAGAATTGTTGACATCAAGAACATGAGTGGGTTCTAGATAAAAACCTTGAAATATAAAAAGGTTCCAAGGAACCCCCAACCCCC